>JARHVA010010698.1:0-139320 GCA_037957365.1 Torreya grandis | reverse complement strand
GGGTCTAGGTTACTAGTGCCATGGACAATACCATGCTTGGAAATATACTACATATTATATAATGAGCATGAGACATTCTAAATAATATAAAATCAAACACATATTCAAATGCAAAAGTTGATAAATAAAATAATGTAACTTCTATTCAATATGTAGAACGGGGATATGTAGAACTGTGTACGATAATCAATAAGACCATAAATGTAAGTTTTTAAGGGGAAATATTTATTACTAATATGCCTAGACTAAGAATATTGAAAAAATATCAATGTGTGTGAATGCTAGATATAAAAAGCCTACAAATAAAATCCTATCTAGGTTATGTGTGATTCTCTCATCTATAATCCCCTATGGGTTTGATGGTTATAATATATAAGTCATTACAAGAAATGGTTACAACTAAAAATTATAACAAAAGGGTGGTGATTCATCTACTTAATGAGTGGCAACCTTCTTGTAGGGTGTGATTGGACTCCTTTTTATGTGGAATTACCGACATATTCCTTGACATGTCATAATTCTAAAAAGTTTCAGATGACATACAACATGGAAGAAGGTATCTGACATGTGAATGATCAATGTGGATATTTTTTTGTAGCACCAAAAAGACCTGCATGATAAACAACAAGATATTGTGTTTACTTAGAGAGGTATCATGAGAGGAGCTAAGCAATGAATACATGTTGTAGGTGGTAGTGTTATACGTGGAGTTCAAATGTGCATGCATGACATTAGACTAATGCAAGCAAGGAACAAGGTGTTATGATAACTCAGGAAGGTACCATAAAGTTGTGCACATGCCAAAAAGTATCATATGCATGGGAAATTAAATTTTATGTGAGGAATGTACAAAGTTGCATGAAATGTCTACACAAATTAGTTACATTGCAAGTTAAACTAAATAAAAAGGAAACACAATCAAACATGACTCAAGGATCATGTAGAACCCATTAATCACTTTATGGATATTTTGATTGCCTTGGAGAGTTTAAAAAATAAATCATGGCCTTGAGTCCATAAGGCAACCATTAATGGGAAACATTTGCTTGACCTTGAGGTACTTAGAGACTCTTCAAGGGCTTTTGGGCCTTGGGATAACATGCAACACCATTATTTAAAACTTTTTAATTCAATAAAATAAAATGAAAAAAAGCACTTGAGGGCCAAGGGTGGCCATTCATGACTGATAAAAGCTTTTTAATATCCCTTTTAAATCCCTTTCCCCCATTTGGACTGGGAAGTGCAAGGATGGTCCTTAGTGGAACCACTTAAAAAAAAATCCTATTAATTCAGAAAATGCAATTAAATACATAAATAACAAAATAAATCATAGCTTGAGGGCCATGGGGCAACCACTATTTTATCCCATAACCCTTTTTTGTTCATGTTAGGACTAGAAGCTCACCAAAGTCATTTTGAAGGGTTAAGGATACTTTTAATATTCCTAAAAACACTTGAATACTATTAGAAAATAAAATGAAAAAAAATCACTTGAGGGTCATGAGGTCATTAGTGGTTTCCCAAAGTTTTTTCCATTGAATCAATTTTGATTTTTGTGAGGCCTAGAGGCCTTCCAAAATATTTTTAAGTAGTTGGGGTAGCTTACAACCTACCAAGCCATAAAAAATGCCCATTAAAAAAAACTAAAACTATTTTAAAATTAAGCTAGAAAACATAAAAAATATTGGATAATCCATTAGTGGAGGTCATCAACTTGAGTGAGAAGAGGTGAGACTGTGGACAAGTCTCCCTTTAGATCCTCAATACCTTACCCTAAACTTGTTTGTACAACATTAGTAAAGTTATTTTACTTTTATAGAGTTCTATAAGGTTTTATAGGACTATTAGGCATGGTTAGATTTTATAGCTAAGATAGACTATATTCGACAGTAGAGATGAGATGCTTTATCCTCAATGAGATAACATGAGATATTTTATGTACTTTATGGGGTAATATGAGGCCCAGGTGATCTTTTTATTATCCATTTTTGATTAAGCAACTTAGCTTGAAACTAAACTCTAGATTTTGACTTAGGATATGATTTGAGCCTTCTAATTAGTTAATATCATCTAGGATTCTATCCAAATCTTATAGGTCATTAGAGTGGTTTGTTTGACACTATTCAATTATAAAACCTATTCTATATTAGATACAAGTATAGATTTGGACCTTGCAGTGATGGGACCCACCAAAATCATTTAAGCTATTGTACGCCATTCAAATCACTATAGGCTATTTGGTATGAATGAGGTTGACATAGGTGGTGTGATGACCATGTGACCTCTTGTACATTGGGTTTATATTTCATAATTTTATTGATTCATGGTGCATCAATTATAATTGAGGTGATATGTTGTTTTATATTTCAAGTGTTTATCAATGAAAATAGAAAAAAACTAATGCATTAGGAAGATCTACCATTCAATAATGTAATATAATAATTTAAGATATGTCCTAGTGGATAAAAATAGTAAAATTCTAAAAGTAAAATATTGAATTTACATTTGAAATTGAAAAGAGATAAAATATGATGGAATGATCACACTTTGAGGATTTATAGAATTATAAATGTGGATCTAGAATGCGTAGGTCTATAACTAACCATGTGTTCAATTTAAACTACCAATTATTCATGGATGGGATATATACATATGCCATTCATGCCCTAGGAAATATTGTTAGTCACTTTTTTTGAATGACAATCATGTCATGTTGTGCCATACTTGTCATGCACTAACTTTCACATTTCGAATAATTTTGTGCCTATGCATCATTGACTTCCATATCTACCCCTATTTACATTTTTATGATATGATTAGTAGAAATGAAAAATATGTCTTATTCATTCTTTTGGATCTATATTACCATCAATTCACAATAAAAAAATTATAGGTCAGGAAACCACTATGGGATTTGAAACTTTGCATCCCACATGTTTAAATTATATCTCACCATAGTTATATGCAATATGAATGGAATATAGAGAAAAGGTTTTGAACCTCCTCTTCCTAAATGAGAAGATGAAAGTACATTCAACATACATAAACATTTTTCCAATAATAAAGGGTGATGCAAAAATATGACTTTGTCATAAGTGTAATAATATATATGGCAAGGTCTAGCACAAAATTGAATTATTGAGTAGAATAATGGGTACTTGATTCATCTTTCTCTTAGATTTATCTTCTCTTTCATGCTTGTCAAATGACTTGGGATGAACTGGTATAAATAGGATGCTCTAGTACATTATTAACTCTTAGGCCAAATATGGAAACAGTAAGAAGTAACAATCAAGGCTCATAGAGAATTATAAAAGGTAAAAAGACCCAAAAATGATGAATTATAGGGTCAACATGCCCACCAATTTTTACAAGGGTAGGATCAATGGGACTAATGATCATATTGACAATAAAAAATCGATTACCTAATTAAATTAATTTATTCCAATCACTCACATTCAACATAATAGAGGTATTCTATAGGACAACCATTTGGTTTATCAATTATGCTACTTTAATTAATTGTCACCCAAGGTTCATATACTTGGAAAGGTATTGGTACTATGTATGTAACACTATTTAGTTCCATATATTTAAGGAATATATGTTGTGTATGGGAAACAATCTTGCATAAAGTAAATTGCATGAAAGTAACGTGCTGAAAATGAAATCACACTTTTGGTAATCAAAATTAGCTTTTTGTTTCATAGGTTGGAATATTCATAAATAAAACTAAGGACATTAAAATGAATATAAAATACCTTTACTGAATTAATATTAATAAACTAAACACACACATATAATATCCAACAAGAGATTGTACTATTCACACAAAAATAAGAATAACTAATGCTAACATATCAAGGTCTTTACCATAAGTTCTTGTGAGTGCCCCCTCCTTGATTAGAATTGAGCTCGAACCCTTCTATTTAAAATAAATGATTTATGTCAAATAAATTATTCTTGCATTAAAGGATCTTGTAGTAACGTGAGTATTATTATAGTAAAATATTACAAATGATTCAAAATGTAATTTTTATCTAATATATGATTCAATATCAAAAAAATCATTATTCCTAAGTTTTTTACATCATCTATTGAATAGAGGAGATATATTTATATTAAAAAATAGTTAAAAAATAATTTATAGAGACAACTTATTCATATTACTTGATAAACTAATTAGTATTAGTAGAAAACAAAGCAAGTAGTTATATGGTTGCAAATATAGAGAATCATGGTCCATAAAGAAAGAAGTGATAGTGGCATATTTGGTAGTTTATTTGGTATTTACAGAATAGGGGAACCATCTTCATGTTCAACTAACCACCATGGCTCATTAGGTTTAACAACATGGCACTATGGTTTAACCATTATAGTTATGCTACAGGTTGGAACAATTATCATGTAGTTCCTACGGGTTGATCTAGTTGTGCCTTATATTGATATGAGATTAATTTGTAATGCTACCAATGGTTATACATTTTATAAGTGTATCTCTATTTTATATAATATCCAAAAAGAGTTGCTAAGGGTTACAATCATCAACTCTATACATGCTATGGGTTGGCCTACCCAATTGCTATAGGTTGGTTGTGTCCCCTAAAACTTAGGATTCATCCCTATTATCTAAACATACCAAATTAGTAGCAAAGCTAAAATAATAATAAAATTACATGATGCAAGCTTTATTCATAAAGTAAAATTTTTAGTCATAAAACATAAAGAGATGCAAATCACATTAATTTAGTACTATTTGATAAGGAAAGTACAAAAGACAACTTTATATGCTTGGAAATGGTAGTGGGAAGTCAACAAAAGAGGTTATAATAGGTATATAAATGGATAATTTCATTAAATCATCACACCCACAAACTAACATGTTGTTTGTCCTAAAAAAACCTAGACCTTTGTACAAAGAAGAAAAGTACTCAAAAATCATCTAGCTCTACTACACTGGTTCCTTGTTTTGTGAAAAATCCAAAGTTGTCTTCTAGCCTTTTCCATTTCATCTCTTTAGCTATTTCATCAAAATGTTATGATCCTCTCCAATCCACAATGGGAAAATAGAAAAGAAGAGGTTGTTAAATTATATCAATCCAACTTAACCTTTTCTTTCTCGCAACATCAATATATTTGGTGATTATCTTGAGATCTATCTTGAAGTTATAGCTTCAAAATGGCTATTTATTTTTCAATTATGGGGTAAGCTCACTCTATCTGACCAAATAGTCATCAATTAATTCTTATTATTTTTGTGTCATCAAAGTTAGGTACTGATTTTGAACCTCAATTTGTTCTTTCCTAGTTCTTACAACTACTTCTCTCATGTTCATCAGCTTGATCCAACCTTTTTATATTATATTTGGCCTAGTAGCCTCTTTTTTTATTTTTTGTGGTATTATGCTAATACCTTACCTCTTTTCCTCTCATTAGAAGATAAGAAAAAAAAATCTCAACAATACATCACCTAAATATAGATTTAGGTTCCATTTTCGATCATTAGGAATAACATAGTTGTGCATATAAAATTCCCATAACTGATTTTAATACCCAAAGGTACTATTGATAGACAACTCAAATAAGGAATGAGGTTCACTTACCAATTTGGGAATATCACAATAAATTCTCATAAACTAAAATTTTACCCACTACTATTCAAAGTACATATCAAATACCCTTATAGGTGGTCTATACATGGTCTACAATTCATGAATTTTACTATTAAATAACTCATGTTGACTACATTTTCTCATAATATTATGATTTTTGACTCATTCTCCTCAATTTTTTTCTTCAAATACTTGTTTTCATGATTCAATTTATTGAGTTGATTACAACACTGGAGTTATAAGGTTTGAATCTTAACCTCTCTTTTCATGAATAATTCCTCTTGACTTAGCCTTTATGTCTAAATGGCAATAGATGAGAAAGTCTTCTCTATCTAAGTGGAAATGGATGAGAAGGTCTTATCTACTCTTCCTATAACCATAGGAGATGTTTCTATCATGGGTTGAATTTTAGGGGCTTGAATATGTCTAATTTCTAATTTTTTTAGATTAACTAGAGCATCCATTTTCCTTAGTTTATTATTCTTTGATTCGTGCCTTAAGGGTTTCAATTTCCATTAGAGATTATAACATTTTATAATTTTATTCTTGTCTTGGTTACATAGGGGTTTCTTATTTTTTTTATTTTTCTATCAGTGGATTACTCTTCCATTGTATCTTTTTTCATTGAATTTGATGGAGTACCCTAGTTTTATATTTCCCTAAAGGATCAAATATCATAGCTGGAAGGTGTAGAGTTACCTTATTCAAAACTAATAGTAGTTTCACCTTATTTATCTCTAAGATCTTCCTCCCTCTTAGATAATTCTTCTCATTATATTTGTATAACAATAGGGGCTACAAAGATGTGTTGTTTTGATATTTTTCATCTAATCCTCTAAGATTATCTTCTAGGAACCTGTGAAGATGGAATATTTTACTTTTTCCTTGGTCTTGATATGGAGGGGACATCTTTAGTCTTATTTTTTCCCTTACCTTGAGATTATGAGGAAGATGGTGATAATTTATACTTCCTTCTTCTTCTTCTCTCAAGTCTCTCCATATTTCCTCCTTGCTCTTCAATAGCCTCTGCTTGTTCCTCAAAATTTTTCTCATTTTATTCCCCATCTACTTCCTATTGTTATTCATCTCATAGTTGTTACATTGCCAAGAAGACATTCCAAGGTAGGTTAGGCCTCTTATTTATTAAGCATTTCTACACAATTAGTTGAATCAAATAGTAAAAAGACAAATATTTTGTCTTCCTTTTTAGATATTCCTTAGCCATCCTTATTAACATATTCAATTAGGAATTGGGTAGAATTACCTTTCTTCCATGCCTAAGGTGATTCAATAATTTTAAATGGTTTGCATATGTCATTTCATATCTACCCTCATAGGTTATGTATTTGATGCTATAGAGGGAAACTTCTAACCACAATAAAGGTAATGAGGAATGAAATGCACCTTGTTTTAAAAATTCAAATTATTCTCATTTGGTATAAAATAGGTCTCTTACCGTGGTAACACTATCTTTCCTCCACCATAGTTATCCTTCACGTGGTAATACAATGAATTTATAAATAAAATTTTTAATCACCTCAACCTAAATACATCTCACAGTGGCTACATCATCCACGAAAGTCTCTACAAACTCTTCAACAACTACATCATCATAGCTTGTTAGTCTTTCTAAATAGTCCATTCATCTTGTGTTTTAGAACATGACACAAATATCTCTTCATTCCCTTAGTGGTGTGAGATCTATGATTTCATGTATGAGTACATCACCTCCCATTTTCACCTAAATTCTTCTCTCCTATAACAAGAAAGGTGGTTTTGACTATTTAGTCATATGTGAGAAGTGGATTCTAGTGATGTTTATATCCTCATTATATTGGTCCTTAATTACACAAAGATCATAATTAATCATTAAATTTACCTTTATTTCACACTTGATTGCCTACAACTTGCCTTAACAGGACATTCCACCTACACATACATTAAATTGGATCATGTAGCTTCCCATGGAACTCTCCCACAAAATAATGTGGCACTCATCTTTAAGTGACTAAATTAATTATGGGAATCATGAAAGAGGGAATGTAATAATTGGATGTGATGGAAATTGCATTATAAAAGGTTGATGTGACAAGTTGGCTTAAAAGGAAAGATTTGGTCTTGGGTTGAGCTAGTAGTATTGGGACTAGAACTTGAATATGCATGAAATATAAATTTAAATGTTTAAATTTAAAAAAAAATGATTATTTAAAGAAAATTTATGCCATCATTACCTTTATATACATTAATTTACCAATAATTTTATATGTTTTTACTATTTTTGATGACTATATTGTATCTTGTATACTATGGAGTAGTCATGTAAGATGCAATGTGAATAATGTATCTATCTATTGGAGTGAATACTTGAATAATGCTGACTAAATTTTTGATCTCATGGAATTAAAAGTGAATTATATTAGTTGAATTACATTATAAAATAATTATGAAAGGTTTCTTAAAGCACAATGTATAGTTTCTTGTAGCAGGTGTCTTTGCTTCAAAAGGAATTGTAAAAAGTGACTATGTGAAATATGGTACTAGATTTTTATGTCAATCATCTTCATATATTGTTTATATTTTACATTCAAAGGTATTTGATTAGAGATATAGCATGGCCAATTATTTAATTATAATATTTTTTGGAGTAGTGATGAACTCTTTCTAAGTCAGGCATATGTGTTATAACATGGAGCTAGGGAGATGAACATAAACGCGTGTGAGTGAAGACTTGTAACATCCTTGAGGAATATGCAATAGTTACCTAACACATTTTAGAAACTAAATGTTGTAAAGAATCATATTTTACTAATTTATAGTAGAGGTATGATCCTTCTTGTAGCTTTTAGTAGTGTCTTACAACATCTATCATCATTCTGTATTATAGGCTTTCATCTTATATCACCTGTCAATAAACTTGTAACATTTGGGAGTGAAATCTTAGCACATGGGATTGAACCCATAGCATTTGGGAGTGAACCCATAACATCTTCTATGGAGCAAGTAGCAACTAAGATGAAAATTATAGCATCAAGGCGCAAGTTAAAATTGTCTCACAAATCTATCTACAGAAGGTTTATAAGGCTATGAAGATTTTAGAATTTGAGGAAAGTTTTCAAGAATTTGATCTTTGATTTTTAATATTTTTTATTTTTTGAAATTTTTCCCTTGAGTAGCTAGGAAGATGGTTTTTTGCTTAAGGCATTTGCTTCAGTCATTGGTCAACTAGTAAACTAGTTTTCTAATTAGGGTTTACAACAATGCCAAAGAGTTTTATTTATTAAATTTTATTGTTTTTTACTCTTATTAACCAAAAAAATGTACAGCTAGAATGTCTATTTAGCCTCTAGTTAGCCTAACAAAAAATAGACTAACCAAAGCTAAAATATCTTTCTTACCATTTATCGATAGAATTGGAGGGTGAGCTGTAACTATCATATGATAGATAAACATGGTCAGTCAAGGACTATGGTGTGTAATGAGTGTGTTCATACAATTTTTAAAATAGGTCTATCTCTATACAAGGTTGTTCCTCTTCGATGGTCTTCTATATAAATTCTTCCTTTGAGAGAAATTTCTTATATAACTTGAGACAATAACCATTGACTAATAAAGATAATACCATATCTATTGTGTGTATCTTTACTACTCCATTTTCAAAAAAAAAAAAATCTCATAAGGACCAAGTTGTCATGTTATCAAATTTATTTTGTGGTCCTTATACTTGGAATCATAGAGCAGGGCCTAGTCTCCTTGTCAAAATTCTCTAGTCTTGATGAATTTATCATGCCATATAACTCTTTGGTTGTAAGCCATTTCTATATTGTGTAATAATTATCTTCAAGATTAATCTAATGTATTGAGTTGAATTATTCTCTCCTTCTATGGTATAATTAAATATGGGCCTAATTCTTCGGTGGCCCTCAAGTTTTGAGCTCAAATTCTATAGGAATAACAACATTCTTACCATAAAAAAATTCATATGGTGTAAACCCAATGATAGCCTTAAATGTCATTCGGTAGGCCCATAAAAATTTATGAAGATGTGTTACTCAATATCTATGGTGTAGTAAAACTATTTTGGTGAGAGTATTCTCTAATTCTCTATTTATGACTTCAACTTGACTGCTAATTTGAGGATGATAGGGAGTAGACATCTTATGTAGGATTTAATACTCATGTACAAGGGTTAAAATCAAGTCAGATGTGAATTATGGTCCTTTATTTGTAAGTATCTCTATTGTTACTCCATATATTGTGAAGATCTCTTTAGATAATTTTTGCAACTTTCTCATCCCTTGCATGTGTTACTCCCTTAATTTACACCCATTTGGTTAAGTAATATGTACATATAAATATATACTCTTTATTATCAAAACTTGGGTTTATTGGGTCGATAAAATCAATCCCCCACTTGTCAAAAGGCTCAACCACTAGCTAGGTTTAACGTGTGGGTTCCCCATACATTGACATCAATCACACTAGGGAGTATACAGGATAAAATCTCTATGTAAGGTTGGAAAATGGTACATTGTAGTCATGATTTTGGATGTTGTCCTTTTAGAAAAAACATGTCCCCCACAAGGTTGATAATGACATGATCATATGGTATCCACTAATTTATTTTCCCTTATACATATGCACATGGTTAGATCAAGCCTTGTGTAGAATATATACCTAGAGATCCATGAGTATGGACCAATATTTGTCACCAGGAGGCATATTTATATAAGAGATAAATGTTGTGGGTGTCGAATTCAAACCACATAGTTATCAATGTATACAAACCAAGGAGTGTTAATGAATAAAAAAAAATGTTCATTCAAAAAATAACCATCTACTAGAGGACCTTGTTTTATAAATGTTAGTCATGAATAGAAAGTCTAAAACTACATTATCTTTACCTAATCTATCTACAGTATTGCTTTCAAATTCTTTCAAAATTGATAACCATCAAGTTATATGACCATTAACTACTGGTTTATTAATGAAATCCCTGATTGCATCATAGTTAGTGTGGATAAAAACAACATAAATTGTAATTTAATGTTTGAATTTATTGATGGCATATAAAAATGCAAGAAATTATTTCTCTATCAAAATTTAGTTAAGCTCTATGCCTTGAAGGTTTTTGTTGATAAAGTAAATGATATAACTTAAGTCTACTTATTTTATTAGAGGACAACTCCCAACATGTATTTGACAACATCTGTATGGATGTGGAAGGGTAAATTTCAATATGGCCTACACAACATTGGAGTTGATACTAGTAATTTTTTTAGGTCTTGAAATGCTTGTTCACATGCACGAGTCCATACAAAGTTAACATATTTAGAAAGTAAAACAAATAAAGGTACTGCTATTTTACAAACATCCTTGATAAACCTACGATAGTAACCAACATGTCTTAGAAAATTTCAAACATATTTTTTTTCATGGATTTGGTATATTTTTTATTACTTATATCTTTCTAGGATTTACCTTTATTCCTATGGGTGAGATGTGGTGTCGTAGTACAATTCCTTTAGTCATCATCTTATAATTTTTTTCATGACTTAGAGACAAACAATTATCTTGGAAATGTTATAGGAATTTATTAATATTCTATATGGATTCATCATATGTGTCCCAATAAATAGTGAATTCATCCATGTATAACTCAACATAATCATGAGATAGATAAAAAAATATACTCAGAACAACCCTTTGAAGTGTAGCTAGAGCATTGCATAATATGAATGGTGGTATAAAGTATTCATAGGTATCCCAAGGACATGTGAATTTATTATTATTTTCATTTTAGGGATCTATTTTGATTTGGTTATGGCCACTAAATTTGTCAAGAAAGAAGAAATACTTCTTACCAACATGTCAAGTACTTGGTCAATAAAAGGGAGAAAAAAATTGTCTTTCCTGATGGATACATTGAGTTATCTATAGTATATATAGATATGGCATTGGTATCATATTGTATTTTTAATAATAAGGGGATATACCAACTTACTATTAGATATTGGATAGATAAATTCAATGTCTAAGAGCTTTTATAGCTTTGTTTTCACTTTGTCTTTGATAACATGATTTATTCATCTTTGTGGTTAGTGGATGGGTTTGAATTCCTACTTGATATATATATATATATATATATATATATATATATATATATATATATATATATATATATATATATATATATATATATATATAGTGGGTACATATATTAGGGTGTATGCATCTCATATCTTGATAATCCCATGTGAAGGTGATTTTATGTTTTTGAAGCATGGTGATGAACTAAACCTCTTGTTTAAATTTTAACTTGTTATTGATATTGAGATGACATCTAGGTAAAATTTCTACTTGTTTGGACAGGGATTCCATGGATTCTATGATTCCAAATAATGGAATAAGGCTGAAATGGTGTGGTAGTAACTGATGAAAAGTGTTAATGTCTCATTTAATAGTTGGAATATCCTCTATTGGGAAGATGTTAGAGAGGGGACACGATAGGTATTGTAACAAGTTATCTTTGTGTAGACTGATTGATATATGTTTCATAAGACATTTAAAGTGATTATGTCATCATATTATTCTTTCAAGTTTGAGCTGAATTAAATATTGAGAAAAGTATTTAATGAGACTTGCTTGTTGTCTTCATCTTCTACCCATCCAGATTGTTCTTCACATGAGGGTTGGGCTAGTAGATAGAAAACTAATTTATTGGTAGTGTTATCATTATAAATCAACATGTTCCCTAATCTACAACTAATGAATGCATCAATTTTATCCATTCATGATCTTTTGAGGATGATTGTATATCCTCCTAAGTTGTCTTTGGGATGTGTAGACACTTTATTTATTCCATTTCCATGTCATCATCAATGTCAAAATGATTTCCTACATCAACAAGTGATTCAAGCCTAGATTTTTTGGTCATCCAAAATCATCAAGATAACTATTGATTTTATCCTAAATCATGATGACACATCCATGATTTATAAAACATACTGCATCATATTATAAATCTTACCAACAACATCCTAGATCAAATCATCCCTTAAAAATGTTACCCCAGATTAATTAAATTGAATAATTGTTTGATTGGGAACATTAAAAAAATATTCACCAAACCAAATTCAAGATTTATATCTAATTCAAATAAAATCATTTGGATAAATTAATCTTAATAAAAAATCCATGGAGTTGGCTAATTATAAGATTATCTAAATTCTAAAAATCAAATTAATTTGGTCGTAAGTTAGTGATATCATCCAAATCTCTCTAATCTAAAGACATGGGTAAGTGACTAATAAAACTAAATTTAAGATTTAAAATCCACCCCTTCATGTAAGTTACCCCATTCCAAATAAGTGGAGTTTCTTACACACTCCAAATCCTCATAAATTTAAGATATTACATTTCCAACCCCTCTCATTTATGAGGGATAGGACTTATACTCAACCATTGATCATCAACTACGATCAATGGTCCACATCCATTGTAAAATCTATAAATTGAGGGGCCCTCTCCTCATTTTATGAAGATTATTTGTACCACCAAAGTGATGCTTAAATATTCATATAAAGCTTCAACTATCCTCATCATCTATCTTCTAAACATCCATTGTGTAAGGGGAGGTGCTTCCAGATTGCCTATGCTCTTTGCTCAAGCCTTTTGCCACTACATATTGAGCACATCATGATTTTGGAAAGAGGATTGAAAAAAGGATTAACAATTGTGTTTGTTTTCTTATTTGAATTGAATTATTCTTAGTCTTTCTCAGTTAGAGGACACATGCTTAGGTTAGTGGTAACATTCTAATTTAAGTTTTTATTTCTACTAATGAAGCTAACCTTTGTTTTATGATGTTACATATGGCATGCCCAGTGGGAGATGTAACCCATAATCAAAATTGATATTCATTAATCCTATTTTTAGCCTATAATTTAATGCCAATTATAGTCAAAACTCCCAAGTTTTCCTTGAAAATATTTCAAATTTATATTCTCAAATATTTGGCAAAAACATTTTATGTAATAGTAGAAACATAGGTAAAAGTGGTAGAAATGATCTACATAGTGGCAAAAATGTAAATAATTTACAATTTTAACATTTTATGTGTAATAGTAAAAATGGCCTACAAAATAGTGGAAACATACTATAATTATTGGAATCATGTTTTATATTAACACAAACCTTCTTTATCTATCTAATTGTGTTTGCAAGGATTCATTAGATTGTTCTATTCTTCATTAAAAACATGTTGTGTGGTGTTAGAATCATTTCTATTTGTTGACAGTCTATTTTATAGTTTGGAAAAACACTTCATAGTCTAGTGGAAACATGGTTCAATTAGATGAAAACATTGTTAACTTTGGTGAAAATGCCATTTCTATTTTTTGATTATTATTTTACAACATTAACAAAAATATTATTGGTATTATAAAAAATGTGGTTATATTAGAGAAATCGTTGACTGTGTAATAAAAACATGTTTTTTTGTTTTGTTTTTTGGAATGAAAAAATCACTCTAAAAATCATTAGAAATACTTTATAGATTGGTGGAATCATCTTGCACATTAGGGGGATCACTGAAAACAAACATATAGGTCTTACATGCTTGTCAAAGGTAAATCATAAGACTAATAATCTATTTGATTACAATTTTTCTCCCATCAAATACTAAACTATTCAAGAAAATGCTTAAAACACTTAATTTTAGTGCTTTAAAATGAACACACTTTTTGAATTTGGTGCTTAAAATAAACATTTTCAATTATTTTGCTTGAGTATATGCATTTGTGTGTGATAGCATAAGTATGTATGCTCTCCCCTTCCCCATTTTTTGGATCATGGGTGATAAAAAATGTTTTGGTTATCTTCCCCATCTTGAAGTGAAAACTACATATGATCTCCTCTTGCCCTTTATGGCATCTTGAGGAGCAAAAATAACCAAACTTATTTTTTGTCTTTTTGGTTGCATGACTCGGGCCTTGATCACTAAGCATGAGTCCTTAGGGTGTGGAAATAAGGATTTAATACCCCAACATATAAACCAACCTTGTGTTATAGCGATGTATACAAATTTGGAGGAGATGTCGTTATTGGCAAAGCCGTTGCATGTTTTAAGCATGATGTGAAGTGAGGAACTTTGCTCTAATAAACATGCCCCAGACAATACTCTTGAGGAATGATTTATAGAGACACTCCATTAAAATATTATGTCTAGATTGGACATTAAGGGATAACACCCTCTCTTGAATCCCACCATCATCTTCTTCCATAGACTTGGGCCCCATTGTATTGCAAGGTATATAGGGGACACACCTAGATAAGCCTATTTTTCATATATTAAGACCATTTGCCCACAAACAACTATTAGTGGATGGAACAAAACATTCTTAAAGATTACTCACTACATATAGACTCCTAGTGAGGGTTAGGAGACCAACCTAGTCACCAATTTGCACAAGTAGAATGGTGGGATGATTAGTTGCATTACATACCTCTTACTAATAACATAGGGATTATTGCTTACATGCTCTTCTATGAGTGTCATTTATACCCATATTGTTTGTCAAACCTATATGCTTCAAACAAAGTCTAATTTACCCAAGTTCAACTATTTTATGTCAACCCACATCAACTATTCCATTATCAGGTCTACTTTGACCATGCCTAAATTCAAACATCAACATCCAACATCAATTGGGTCAACTTTGACCAAATAAAAACCAAGTCAAAGTTTTTTGAAGTCAACTTTCTAAGTTAAATCAAGTCAAAATCCAAAAATCAAAAGTCAAACATTTCAAAGTCAAACTTCACCCTCAAATCAAATTTCAACATCAAGTCAAGTCAAATCAAAGTCAACTTAAGTCAAAATAAAATCAAGTTGAAGTCAAATCTTATGTCAAACTATAAAGTCCAACTCCTAATCCACGTCAAATCAAAGTCAAAGGTCAAGAATTACAGTCAAGTCAAAAGGTCAAATCAAGTCAAGATTTAAGGTCTAAGGTCAAACACTCAAGTTAAATTATGACATCCAAAGACATATTTTGAAGACATATATCAAACATTATTTTTCAATCAAGGTTAAATAAACATATTTAAGGCATCCTTGAGACATAAACCCATCCTTTTTGACTTTTGATCACATTGAAACATAGTAAAACATCCTTTTGACTTCAAAATAACATCAAAACTTAATCAACAATCATGAGGTTAAGACATAAATCAAACTTGACTTCCAAAAGCATCAAAAATTGATAAGTAAACCAAGATTAAACATTGAAATAGCCTATTTCTTGGAAGGCATATAATTTAAAATTAAGGAAAGTTAACTTAAAATTTGATTTCTAATCTAAGGGATAACTTCAAATTTGAATTGATGAAAGAAGTGAATTTATCCAAGTTTGAAGTTAAAATAAAGTCAATTAAAATTTAATCTAACTTGATTCAAAATGAAGACTATAAACATGCCTAAGTATACAAGAAGTGAGGCTTCATACAACCATACTTTTGATGATGAATGGAGTCACAATACACTTGGCTATGTCCTAAATCCTGAATATCAAACTAAATCAAGGGTTTATCAACATGAATACAAGACATTACCACCTAGAATAGACTCAATCAAGGTTTAGTTCAGATCAAATAAAATAAAATTGACAACAAAGATGATGCCCTTTTATGATTGCTAGAAGTTGGTGCTGAATTTCCACATGTATACCTTGTGGAAAATTTGTGTAAACTCGTTCAAACATAAGATGAAGTAATTTAGGATCCATTAGGTGAAAAGGAAAATTTTAGCCAGGATCAAACCCTTGTACAAAATTTGAGTCAAAATTCAAAGTCATATAGGAAAGTGAAAGAACCTTTTATAGGCCCATCCCAACCAATCAAAGTTATAGTTGACTAGTTACAACAGGCTAGTCAGTTATTAGCTATTCTAGCTTCCTCTCTAGCTACAACATCATATAAAAATCCACCACCATCATATCAAAATCTACCACTCAATCAATAATAACATGATCCTGATTCTAATCCACAACAACAAACACCTCTAGTAGACATAAAAAAAAAGTTGTGTCCAATCCACAACAAGCTTTGACCAATCATAAACAAGTCCATAATATAAAAAAAACTCCTAATCAACCATAAAATATCAATCAATAACAAATTATTAATCAACAAAAATTTCCTAATCAACTATACATTCCTACCCATAGGGTGCACATTCCCAACAAACTTGTCAATAGTGTATATATTCCTACCCAATCCAATCCCAATCTGCCCATCCATTCTCATCAATCTAATTTACCTTTAGAAACACAATAACAATCCCCTCATTAATCCCATGGCACTCCAAAATTTCATGAGTGGTAAGAGATGAAGGATGTTATTTTGGGACTTCATGTAGGAAACCAAAGTAGAAAATACAAATTTAAAGAGATATGCCCTTACTCCTTTGATAAGATTATTCTTCAAGTCCCTTTCCCACCTTATTTTGAGGCTCCCAAATTTGATAAATATAAAGGGAAAGGGGACCCAAGAGAGCATATCAAAGAATTATTTATGGCTTGTTAAGAGGATCATATAACCACATTTATTTTTTTATTTTGATTATTTTCATGAAGTCTTGGTGGCCAGGCATTGAAATGGTTCCTTCACTTGCCTAAGGAATTAGTTCACATTTGATGAGTCATTTGAATGTTTTTTCAAGAAATTTTACTGTAACATGGAGAATGAGATAACCATGGTGGACCTTGTTTAACCCTAAAATCTAGAACAAGGATCTAGAGTTAAAAAAGACTAGATTAGCTTAATCATAAACATGGACGGATAATCTAGTAAAAGTAGGATAATTAATAGAAACTCAAACCATAGATCCTCTGAGTTATATAGGTTCATAATGATGGATAAATATAGAAAGTACATAACTATTTAAATATATTTTAATGATAATAAAGAACAAATACTTAGCTGGTTTTAATGCTACCACATGTCTAGATCTAGAACATGCAAAAAGTAAACTAGAACATAATATAGGCACAATCATCAAATTTCGAATATATTATTTTGCTAGATTTGGACACTTGTATTAGATTTGAGACTATTGCATTGAAATAAGTATTAGGTGCAACCATATGTGTCCTATTACACCCTTAACTTATGGCTGGTCTAGGGATATGTGTGGCCAACTTGTGGCTTACATACCTATTTTATTATTTTCTTGAATATCTCTATGTTTTTAGTAAAGTCAACGTATGGAATAACCATGGCTAATTAGAGTATATATAGGAGGTGGTGGATAGTATATGATTATCATATTTAAAAATTAATCTTATTGTATTGTTTTGGAGGTTTCCCCCTCTAAGTGACTCAATTATATTTATTAATAGTTATGCTCTTCTATCAATTATTATTGTGGATCTATTATATATGCTCTCATTTATATGATATATTATTCTATTATGTGAACATATAAGTAATTTCATTACAATAAGTATTAGAGCTTCAATTTGGGAAAGTTTTCACAATTTTTTTTTTTTCAAATTTGGTGTTGTGTGTCTCTTACGAGTTGAAGGATTAAAAAAACATAAATTGTGATTTGGGAAGAATATGCATTATGAAGATGCGACATGGGAGGATGAAGCTTTATTGTAAAAACATCTAGGGTCGATTTAATGTTGAATACAAAATTTTTATAAATGGGAAGGGCATGTTACACCCTTAAACTATGGCATGTCTAGTGATATATGTGGACAAAATGTGGCTTACATACCTCTTATATTATTTTGTCACATTTCTCTATGTTCTTAGTAAGGCTAGACTATGAAATAACCATAAGTAAATAGAGTATATATAGGAGTAGTGGATAGTATTTGATTGTCATATTGTGAATTCTAATCTTATTACATTATTGTGGAGGTTTCCCCTTGAAGTTGCTTAATTTTATTTATCAAACATTCTATGCTTTTATTAATTATTATTTTGGATCTATTATCTTTGGTCTCATTTTTGTGATATATTATTCTAATGTGTGAACATCTAAGTAATTTATTTACATGTCCAATACATAATATTCACTCTTTTCTAGTGTGATCACCTCTACTATTCTGACAATTGTATTGCCTTGCTTTATATTTCTTGCACATGCTTTCACTTTTGTATTTTACTCAAACCCTTTGTTTTTCACCCTTCATCACCCTTGAATGATTTCTTAGAAAAAATGGGTTAGTGAGCTCACAATGTTGAATTGACCCCTTTGACCCATCTATCAAAGAACAATGCCTACATATCTAATAATCTGAGGCGGGCCTTAGACTTGTGTATTTCTCCCCTAGGTGTGGGCGTGTGTGGATCAATCGATACAATATATTATATATAATGCAGATAGTGATCTCACATATAACTTAAAATATATAGTTTAGGGGCTGCTCCTAGGATGCCTTAGACCTTCAATGGTACCAATCCTATGTTGGATATTTATTTAGGTAGGAATATGACATATTTGGTATTTGAATAATATTTCTTTGGTAGCTTTGTATGCTTGTATGTATGACTTGTATGTATGGTAGATGATTTTTAATGATGTATATATAACAGTCCCTATCGAGATAGACTAATCAATAAGACACTTAGGTTGATCCTTTGGTAACAATTACTATTAAATTTGGATGACTTTAGGGCATTGGACACTTGGTAGAAATAATGACACCTATGTCAATGTAGGAGTCATGCCTGGATGTAGGTGTCTAGGCAGATAGAAAATAGGTACAAGCCCAAAACTAGTAGTGAAGGATAAGTAATAGTTTTAGAGCACTTTGAATAGTTAGAAGGATTGGGTCATTAAAATATCTAGGATTAGACTATGAGATAAGAATTTAGTCATAGATAAATAAATTATGGTAATAATGGGAAGATCTGAGATAGAAAGATAGATCCTTTGAGCTATTCTTGTCAAATGTATGATGCTAATGTTGGATGGTGGAACTTGATCTTATTATAATGCCCAGTTCTTGATGGGGGGGATGTTGGGGGCATTCCCCCCCACTATTGTCTCCATGGGGGTCTAGGGGGTGGTGACCTACATGGGCCAAATTTTTTGTGAAAAATGCATTGTAAAATATTGTAATTTTGTAGTAAATATGGACCGTTCACTATTAGGTCACAGATTTGATAGTATAAATTATGTTGGTACATTTTTGCCCTAATATGTAACCCTTCTTTGATATGAGGTCATGGTAATCATGGTGGAGCACTATGTGTGATTGAAGATGAGATTTTAGTGGATGCATTTGAGGTTTATCCCTTCATTTGTTGGACTGAATAAGAGAAGAATAGATTGTTTCTATGTGGACGTAGCCCATATTGGGTGAACCAAGTTAAATATGTGTTTCTTTCATAGTATTTTTTTAATATTGTTGTGTGTTCTATATTCCTAACAACTAATATGCTAGATATTCAATTTTAATGTCTACACCCCCCAATCTAGTAATGCAAGAAAAATTAAAATTACTTATTAAAGCAAAGTTATACCTAGGTGTGTAGACACATATTATCTTTATGTGAGCCCACCTTGAGTGCTTATTGAGTGTTTTTTTAGTGAATGACAATGGGTATGATGCATCCACCTTACCTTTTGTAAATTGGATGTTGATGGGTACTTCCTTTTGAAGCACTAAAACTAATATTAAGACAATTCTAGAATATGTAAGTAAAAGTATACATATAGAGAGAGAGATTTGAGGAAAATTCCCCCAACTAAAGTGTGATGGTGAGTTAAAACACAACAATTGAGTTTATTTCATCTCAACCGTGCAACCTAAGTATGTGCATATCCTAGTAAGTATGAGTGATACAATCAAATCACACTATATATTTGGTTAGGGAGGAAGATCTATCAAATCCAACCTATAAATTTGGTAAATTTAGGAAATCTATCAATCCAAACTTGTAAAAATTGGTAATATTAAGTGATCTATCAAGCTCAAGCTTCCAAAGTGAATCAACTATTGTAATAAATTAAATCCATAATAGTGCATAATAGTCCATGATAGTGTTTTAAATTTGGAAATTGAAATATATTTGAAATTTTGGGTACGCTTGCATGGCATATGCACCTCATATGTGTCTGAAAGTGAAATATGAGTATAGTAACATTACAAAAGTGTATAAAATATAACCACAAGTGTGTATATCTAAATATAAGGTGATTTGAATTTTAAATGTGTAGGTCATGTCCATATATCATGACCCCATCATATAATCTAAAACTATGAAATTGTGGAGGATATACTCACATGGCATTCCCCCACCATGTAATACAGTGAATTTGAGTAATCTATAGTTTTGAAGGACATGATTTTATGGCATACCCCCACTAAAATTCCCCCCATTTTCTAGTATGGGGATGAAATTGGTATTCACATTATCATAAATGGATAACATGACCATATAATCTATGTGTAAAACATGTAGCATAATGTATGAATATATAGAAATGGGTAAATAATTAAATCACATAGAAATGTGGTCACATCATGTCCTAGGATGCATGATGTACATCATGGAAATGTAAAAATAGGTAATAGTTCAACCTCAACACACAATCAAGTGTACACACAAGATAACTCAAAAGTAATGCAAAGAGTGCATGGTTCAATTGGACCTCATACAAGGGACATGTTCAAATGTTGCATAATCAAAGGGACATGACCTAGTAAAATGTCCAAAATCATATACATGACTTATTAAAATGTCACAAAACATAGAAAGACATGTTCAATGTTGAAATAGGAAAAAAAAGGCATGGGGGACACAAATAATGGAGCACATTCAAATGCTTAATAAGACAAACAATTCAAGACAATAGAAAACAAGGGAAGACACTCAAGGATGTGAAATAATGAATTAGGACAAATATAAAACAACCGTCATGAAGCTAACATACTAGTCCCTATAAATTTGTGTTATAAAAACATTAGATAGATGGCATATCTAGTATACTAGAATGATAAAAACATAGATAAAGGCATGCGTTAGAAATATAATCTCAAACATGATAATGTAATGTGATCAATAAGTACATGTAACCTAGATAATATTGTGATCAATAAATTTTAATCAATAAGGCATTTGTGAAGATGAGGTGAGATAGGTGAAGTACAATCATCTAAATGTGCATAAATCATGTGTTTGGGTATGTCTGTATCACACTTAAAATAAATTTTAAACAAGTGTATATAAATTATGATATGTTATCTACTAACATGAAGAAATGAAAATATGTATAAAAAAGTACCACTGGGAACATGCTAGGAATTTTTGGTGTTTTCAAGGTATTTTACTTATTTGGTATTTTTGGAATATATGATGATTTTAAAACTTTTGATGCTATCCAACCTTATGTTGGATCAATTTGCCTTATTTGGATCATAATTGGATAAGTGAATATGGTGCATGACATATTCCTCCTCAATATGTGCATGTGAAGTAGAAAAATAATTACCATCATATGGGATATGCATCAATTTGCCTTTGTGTAAAGGATATGCCTTGGTCATTTTGATCAATAGTGGCACCCATTTGGAGTATATAAAGAGTGCCTGATGTGAATATTGTGATGTATGTGGCATAACCCAAACTCTTGTTTGATTTACTTTAAGACCAAAAATAATGGGTATGGTAATAACTCACAAGGAATCCTCCTAGAGTTTGTAAATATTTTATGTCCAAACCAAGTTGTTGAAAATGTCTGAGAGTGCAAGTGGTTCTTGCTTCAATAGGATCCACAAGGTTATGAAAATAATAATCACTAACCATTAATAATGTGATTGTTAAGTAATTTTTGCATGGATTCTTTTTTGGTTGGTCTATTTACATATCTTTATTATCTTTGGAAGTATTAATATTATGCAGTTTTGGAATGGAATTTGCTAAAGGAACATGCATATTTATACACATCCTTATAGAGAAAGTCAAAATTAGTTTGAGTACAATGCAGAGTCCTTTCTCTAAGAGGAGGAATAAGGCCATTACTAAATATAAATTGATTTTCCAAATCCATAGGGAGATAGGTCAATGAATACAACACATCTTTCAAGTGAATAACATAGACTTGAATTGGCTCATCCTCATTTTGAGTTAAATTTTACAAATGGTCAAATGTTAGCTTAAGAAATTTGTATTTGTGAAGACTTGATAAAAATACATCCTAAATTTGTTTGAAATCATATATAGAGACATCTAGTAGGCTATGAAACCAATCAAGAGCTTCATTAATTAAGCTCTTATGGAAAGATTTTGATAATAAATGTCCATTCTCTACCCAATAACCAAAGGAGTGTATATATTATTTCAAATGAGTTGAATGATATCCTTTGCCATAAAATGTATAAAATTTAGGCATTAAAAAATAAGGAGTGTAGGGATATTCAAATACATATTTTATAAGTGGTTGTCCTTTTAAAACATTACCATTGAATATATCCTCAAGGGATAAAATTACGATTTTAAAGAAATCATTTGTTGTTGAAGATCTTTTATAGTATTCATCATGGAGAAAAAATCATTTGGAGAAATTGGTAAAGTGGTTGAAAATTTACTTATGGGTTGCAAAATTCCATCCATATGAAACATATGCATGTGAGCATTAGTATCTTCATGAGGAACAAATACATTTTTAGTATAATGGAATTTAGGAACCTTTGGTATTTATTTTGGAGAATTTGGAACATTAGAAACCTATGTACCATGGGAAGGTTCATCTACCTTTAATAATGATAAATCATTTAGAACTTGAGATATGTTTTGAGGTGGAGGTATGTTTGAAAATAGTACATCACTTGATATATAGATATAAAACTTTTAGAACATAAAGTATCCTTTGTGTGGATTTATTAGTTGGTATTGGTACATTATGAGTCTTTTCCACTTTTGGTTTGTAATGTGCCTTTTACCTTTGCACCAAATTTGGTTTTGGAATAGATTCACATTCTCATGAATGCTCTTAAAATTTTGAATATCAACTAAATGAGGAGGGGATCCTCACTCTGTATTATGGGAAAATTATTTGGATATATTGGAATGGTAGGGATTTGAACTATTTGATTTGAAGGAACATCCCACACATTATAAGGTTGTAAATCAGCCATAATTTCCTTATGCATTTGATGATCATATGAATTAACGTCTTGATCATATGTGGAAATTTTTATAATATAAGATCAAGGTAAATGATTGGATGGCCTACCTTTGTGATGACTTATAACATGAGTTGAAGACTCACATATAACCCTTGGGATAATAGTGGGTTTGGGATGGCTGCTATGGGGTACCTTTATTGAAAAATAATGTAAGGCTTCAACTTGTGGTCACTTTATAATGCTTAGAATTTTGGGTGATCAATATTTAGGGATTGATAAAGACATTCCTCTTCTTGCTCATAGGTGAGAGATGATTTAAAAAAATTTCCCATGGGGGAATCCTTTATTTTAGTCTTTGGAAAATAAGGGAAAAAGAGAAATAAGATAGGAATCCCTAGGAAATAACACCCTAAAAGATTTTAAATTCACATGAATTGGGTTCACCAAATGTTTAACCCTATAATCTAGAACAAGGATCTATAGTTAAACAAAACTAGATTAGCTAAAGCATAAACATGGAAGGCTAATATAGTAAAAGTAGGCCAATTAATGGAAACTTAGATAATAGATCCTTTGAGTAATACAAGTTTGTAATGATGGCTAAATATAAAAGTACACAACTATTGAAAGATATTTCAATGATAATGAAAATAAATAACTAGTTGGTTCTGATGTTACCATAGGTCTAGATTTGGAATAGGCATAAATTATGATAGAACATAATACATGCACAATCATCAAATTTCAAATATATTATTTTGTTAGATCTAGATGCTTGTGTCAGATCTGAGACTACTATGTCAACATAAAAGTCAAGTGAAGCTATAGGTGTCTAGTAAAAAACATTTTCTCTTTTTTGGTGTGATCACCTCTATTATTTCAAGTTCTATGTCACCTTGCTTCAAGTGTGATCATATTTCATACATAGTCATTCACTTTTTTATTTTTTTCAAACACTAGTTCTTCACCCTTTAATGATTACTTGGGAAAAATGGGTTAGTGTGCTCATGGTGTCAAACTGACCCCTTTAACCCCTCTATTAAAGAGCACTACCTACATAACCAATACTCCAAGGAGGGACTCAAACTTATTTAGTTCTCCCCTATGTGTGGGAGTGTGTGGATCAATTGATGCAATATAATATATATATTATAGGCAGTGATATCACATATAAATTGAAAAAAACATCTCAAGGGATGCTCTTATTATGCTTCATACCTTCAAGGGGACTACACCTATGCTGGCTATTCCTTTAGGCATCAATAGTTCAGATTTGGTATTTAAATAATATATATTTGGTAGCTATGTATACTTGTATGCATGACTTATAGGTGTGGTAGATGATTTTGAATGGTGGGAGAGACTTGTATATATAGCAATCCCTATTGACATGTATCTATCAATAAGACACTTAGGCTGACCCTTTGGTAATAATTAATTTTAATTTGGATGACTTTAGGGCATTAGACACTTGGTAGAAATTAGGACACCTACATCGATGCACTATTCATGCCTAGACACAGGTGTTTAGGGAGCAATAAAATAGGTACAGGTCCAAAACTGGCAGTGAAGGATAAGTAATAGGTTTAGAGCACTTTACATAGTTCAGAATGCCTAGGTCATTAGAATATCTAGGATTAAATTAAGAGATAAATAGTTAGGCACAAATTGTTAACATATGCAAATAACATGAAGATATGAGATACAAGGATAGAGTCTTTGAGTTACACTTATCAAATGTATTATTTTGAGATATTAGATATTTAATTTTAGTGTCTACATACCTATGTAATTATAAATAATGAGGTAGGGAGATTTTTTAGCTTTTTTACAATGATGGAAAGGCTTGTCTAATAGGTTTCCCCACTTATTGAAATTACTTAAATGATTCAAAACAATAAAATAATATATTGTATAATTAGGAATAGAATAAGAAGATCCACAACAACAATTGGCAAAGGGGTATAATACTTGAATATTATGACTGAGCTACTTTGAGGGGGAAACCTCCAACATAATGCAATAAGAACATAATTCACAATATCATGATGAAAGACTAAGCACTACCTCCTATATATACTCTAATTAGCCATGGTTATTACATAGACAGACCATACTAAGAACATCAAGAAATGCAATAAGATAATATAAAGGTATGTAAGCCAAAGTCGACCACACATATGCTTAAACACAATATAGGTTAAGAGCATAACATCACTTCTTCCCCATAAAAAAGTTAGTAAGCATATTAACTTAAAATCTAAATCTAGAAATGATCTTCCATTTTTTAACTCCATTATGCCAATACCTTTTATGAGATTATTGAGAAGAGGAGTGAAAATTAAAAATCTATAATTGAAAGTGGTTTGATCAAGATCTATTCCCAAAACCAAACTCAAACAAGCACTTTAGAAAATCCCAAAGTGTTTAACAAAAATGAAAGTGTAGTAGGTGATGGGGTGATAAAATCTTAGTATGTGCAAATTGTTCAGCCCTAACCTATTAAAAAAACTTCACCTACACATCCAAACACATTACAAAGACCACCGCCTAGGCCGTAATATCAAAGGAGGGCATTCACCAATCTTGGTGATCTTATAGAGGCCATGTTTCAAAAATTGGTTGAGGCTAGCATGGTTATCTGGCCTAACATTAAATTTTTTGAGTTAGGGAAACCTAAGCCCTCATAGTGTAAGGAAAATGATTATTGTGATTATCATCGTATTAAAATCCACATAACATAAATGTGTATGGAACTTAAAAACTATGTATAAGACCTACTTGATATAGGATAAATAGAGCTTGAAAATGGTGCTTCATCTTCCAATCAGAATATGGGCATATTCAAAGACCAATTTACAAATCACAATTTAAACAACTAGCACCATAAAAATAATAATTAACATAATCAAGATAACTATCAACTGAATAATCAAGGTCACCAACAACAATATTAACATCATGATCATAATCAAGGTAAAAATTTACAAACCAACTACATCAATTATCATAACTCCCAATACAATTATGATAATGTTGTGGGTTGTATTACTAATAATCACATGGATACCATAAATATCAATTCCAATCATCATTCTAACACCAATTAGCCTACTAGGCCCATTATTTGTGGACCTCCACCATCACATCCTATCAACCCCACTTAGGTTCAAGATTATGTTATTGACACTCCATGCCCAAGGGTTACTATCCAAGGTCCTCCTAATTTGAACCCAAAAATCAAGTCCAAGGCTCTTCAACTTCCAAATATAAACCATACCCTTCATCTACTGAGAAGCCATATGATCTCTTAGAATAATTAGATAAAACTCCATTGTAGATATTCTTTTTAGATATATTGTGAATGTCTGAGTTATAAGGACATATTATATAAGCTTTTTCAGTAATCCAAAGTCCCCAAAGAAATTGATACAATAAAATTCAAATCTTTCATAGGACACATGTCCTCTAGGTAGCAGATTACGTTTGATCAAAGTGACATGTCTCCATCAGGTCTATCACACAATAAACCCCTTTACATTGAGGTGATTATTTCCCATCATAAGGTTAAAAGGGTTCTCATAAACAATGGTTCAGGTTTAAACATTACTACAATCAAGTTTGTTAGGCACTTGTGATATTCAATAGTATATGTTTAGGCTGATACCATCACAATCAAAGCCTATGATAACACATAATGAGAATAAATGGGTACCATTTGTTTTTCCATCATTGTTGGGCCTATCACCCATAACACCATTTTCCATGTCATTAATTTAGACCTGTCATATAATCTACTCCATGGGTGTCTATGAATCCATGATATGTATGCAATACCATCAACCCTACATCAGTGTCTTAAATTTCCACAATTTGGCATGTAGGTTACAATTCCATGTGATTTACAACATTATCAATATTGCAAAAACCTAGAAGTCGAATATGGTAACACTAATTTTTGTCCTAACATAGAGCATGTACCTAAAAAGGACAAAGATGTGGTACCTAAACATCCTAAGTATTCCTACATTAAAATATGAATATTTTTGGATTTAAAAATCCTTTACACAATTTTGTTTAAAAATATTCATCTTTTAATTCATGGATTGTGAAACACCATCTCTTCCTACATTGATCCTAGTGACCTTGCTTCCTCATCCAAAGGTCCATATACCAAAACATCATCTCACTTCATGATCAAGGATGAAGGTTATGGATATTATGAGATAAAATATGGTTTTCATATTGCCAAACTTCCCAAATAATGCAAATCTCATGGCAAACCCAAAATGATGTGGCATAAAAAGTCTAATTCTTATCAAGTGGGGCCTCTTTATTTTGCCAAAAATGATTTTTTGGATCATGAACAAGTCAATAATTCTATGGAATACTGGTTATACAATGATGGAGTTACTTATTACTATTAGAGTAACATATATCTCATCCCAAATAAGATAATGCAACATTATCTTTACAAAGGCATACTTGAGACTATCCCCCTAGAAAACAAAAAAGAACTCAAGTTGTTGGATATAAATTGCCTAGGGTGACCCCTTAGATCTCAAAAGTGATGACACTTAGACATCTAATGATGATTATCTTGACAACAACACAGAGTTCAATTATAACATTTACGATGAGCTTGATGACATAAACTTTTTTGTCACTAATGTTGTACTAACCATCCATCTTGACCTTTAATAGCCCTAAATCATCGATTGGGACCAACAAGATTATATACCATTAGATGAGTTTTGGAATGAAGAAGCCATTGTAGAGTTTTTGGGACTTAGAGATGATTTCCCACTTAGAGAGCATAAACAAGGGTTTGAAATTACTTTGGATCCTACTATTTACTTTGATGAGTAGGTGGACTTCCTTAGCTATAAAAATAAACAAAATCAAGAATTTATGTCCTCTATTGAAAACCTCTGTGAGGCACTATTAGACAATGAAAAAAGTAAAAATAAAGATGTGTCTATTGGTGATTTTTTTTTTAAGATGCCAATGGATGGTGAAGTCCAATCTCTCCAATATGGAATACTGGTTATACAATGATGGAGTTACTTATTGCTATCAGAATAACATATATCCCATTCCAAATAAGATAATGCAATATTATGCCTATAAAGGCAAAGGATTGGGGGAAAATGAGCAAGGCATACTTGAGCCTATCCCCCTATAAAATAAAAAATAACTCAAGATGCTGGATATAAATTACTTGAGGTGACCCCTTGGATCTCAAAAGTGATGACACTTAGACATGTAATGATGATTATCCCGACAACAACATAAAGTTCTATTATAGCATTTATGATGAGCTTGCTAACAATTTTTTTTTGTTACTAATGTTGTACTAACCATCCATCTTGACCTTTAGTACCCCTAATTCATCGATAGGAACCAACAAGATTATATACCATTGGATGAGTTTTGGAATGAAGAAGCCATTAAAGAGTTTTTACGACTTAGAGATGGTTTCCCACTTAGAGAGCATGAACAAGGGTTTGAAATTAATTTGGATCCTAATACTTACTTTGAGGAGTAGATGGACTTCCTTAGCTATAAAAATAAAAAAAATCAAGAATTTATGTTCTCTAGTGAAAACCTCTATGAGGCACTATTGGACAATGACAAAATTAAAAATAAAGATGCGTCCATTGGTGAAAAAGTTTTTAAGATGTCAATGGATGGTGAAGTTCAATCTCTCCAGTATGAAACATAGAGTCCTAAAATCCCATGCCTCATTTTTGGCACACATGATAGTTTTATAGATTAACAAACATTTGAGAAATTGGTCCAAGAAATTACATAAGTATTCCCAAAATGGTCATTGCTTGAAATGAATGATTTAGATTCTTATTACATGGGTAATCTTGATGAACTAGTTGGGCCATAATCAGATGAATAAGGTCAATTTATGTTAGTGCTTACATTGTTGAAGTATGGTTCCACATTTATTGTGGAAGACATTATCCATGCCAATGTTAGTACTGAGGATAATACGTGAAACATCAAGCTCAGTGCATCCCTCATTGAAGAGGAGCATGATCTCATCATTGAAATTATTAAGGAGTTCATTGATATTTTTTCATGTCCCTATGTTAACATGCCTCAAATAGACCCTTCCTTGGATGTTCATCATCTTGTGGTGTACCCTGACACAAAGCCCATCAAACATAAATTGAGGAAGATGCATTTGTGTATTACTATTTTAGTTAAGAAAGAGCTTTAAAAACTCTTAGAAGTTGGATTCATTAGGCCTATTAATTATTCTGAATAAATTTCCAACATAGTCCCTATTAGAAATAATCTAATTGACATTCACCTTTACATAAATTTATATGATATAAACAAATCTTGACCTAAAGATGATTTCCCATTGCTAATTATTGACATAATTAGTGATTCTATAACATGGTATGAAATGATATCTATTTTGGATATAACCAAATTAAGATAACAATAAAGGATCAACATAAGATAATGCTCACAACTCCATAGGGAACATTTTGTTACTAGGTCATGCCTTTTAGCTTGAAGAACATAGGTGCTACTTATCAGCTCGAAATAACTATCATCTTCCATGACATGATGCATGAAATCATACAAGATTATGTAGATGATATTTTAGGTAAATCCAAGACCCATGCAAGGCATCCAAAAACTTTATGAAGAATATTTAAATGTCTTAGAGAGTATAAGGTATGCCTTAATCCCAAAAAGTGTGTGTTTAGTGTAACATCTTAAAAAAAATTGGATTCATTTTTTATCAGAGAGGTATTGAAGTGAAACTAACTAAAGTCAAGGCCATCACTAAAATGCCTCCCCTATAAAATCTAAAATAGTTACACAACTTATATTGAAATATTTAAGCTATTTGTAGGTTTATTTCATAGTTGGTTAATCATTTCCATCCATTCACACACTTATTGAAAAAGGACATTACATTTTAGTGGACTAATGATTATTAGGAGGAATTTAAAAAATTAAATAAATATTTAGAAAATCCACCATTGTTGGCCCCTCCAACACCAAGGAAGCCTTTATTACTTTACATTTTAACAACCTAACATGCCTTGGGGGAACTTTTGGCCCAACATGATGATCAAGGAAATAAAATTGATCTGTAATATCTAAACATAAATCTTGTAGCATATGAACATAATTAATCACCCATTGAAAAGGATTTTATAGTGGTGACATTTGCATCTAAGAATTTGCAACAATATATGATCAATAATAAGACTATCTTTTTTGCTAAAATTGATCTATTGAAATATCTCTTATCAAAAGTAACTATGATAGGGTGTATGGAAAAATGGGTTATGTTACTTAGCAACTTTAAAATTGAATATGCACATCAAAAATATATTAAGGTGAAAGTACTCATGAACTAACTTGCATAGGATCCATTGTCAAATACACAACCACTCAACATTGGTTTTCCTGATGAGTCCATTTTTCCCCTTGATGAGTCACGATAATAGAAGCTCTACTTTGTTGTTTCCTTTACATCTCACGAATTAGGGGCAAACATAATTTTTATAACACTATAAGGGGATCTCATTCTTAAGACATTTCACACTAGATTTACATGTACAAATAATGTTTAGAATGTGGGGCTCTTATTTCAAGACTCTACCTCGTAATCTAGTGGAAGATTCAATAGTTGGTCATATATGAAAATTATCAACTAATCATCAATCAAGTTACTTATAAATATCAAACAAAGGATGATAAAATCTTACCTTACAAAAGAATGGTTGATAGTCTCAAGCAATATTTTGAGCATATACAATTTGATCAGGTATTGTGAACTAATAATAAATCAATAAATGCCATGACAACTATTGGATCGCTTTTATAAATGTTTTCTAATGTCTAAGAACATCAGTTCCTAATTAAACGACTTCTCATGCCAGTATACGACTACCTAGAATTATAAATGGTATGTGACATTATTGGTTCATGTTATGTACACTTACCTTCATGATCATACCTTTGATAATTACCTTTCCATACCCAACAAAAGTCATTTATCCATTACACTTCCCATTACACATTAATTGGTAGCACACTCTATCATAGAGGCATGATGAGACACTGATTCATTGTTTAAATTGGAGAGAGGCGTAATTAGCTATCAAATATGTACACAACAATATTTTTATGGATCATACTAATAAAATGGTCCTTGCTAAGAAACTCCTTCATATAGGGTATGACTGGCAAATAATGGATTCTGATGCATGTGCATATGTTAAGAAGTGCATTGTTAATAAAAACATGGTGATTTGATTCATGCTCCTTCAAAATCACTTCATAGAATTACATATCCTTGGCTATTTTTAACATGGGGACTTAATCTCATAGGGAAGATAAATCCCACTTCATCCAATGGTCACAAACACATCATAATTGCTACTGCGTATTTTACTAAGTGGGTTGAGGCCATTCCTCTTACATAAAAAAAATGTAGATTTATAAATCCAATCTTAATCACATCATTATGTCATCCCTTCCACCATCACCTTGGATAAAGGCAAGTCTTCCAATAATAAAGATGTTAAATCCCTTTGTACCCAATCCCATATCAAAAACAGATGGTCAACTCCTTTCTATCCTCAAGGCAATAATGACACCGAGGCATCAAATAAGACCATTGTGAAAATCCTAAACAAGATTGTCATTGACACTGGATGTGATTAAAATTTTCAAATGTTTCTTGTGTTATGGGCTTACCATACTAACATTCACACACTTACATGTGCCACACCCTATTTCATGGTATTTGAATCAAAAGTTATTCTCCTTATTGAGACTGAGTTTCCCTCCCTACACATTTAATTGTAAGATATTATAGATGATGAGGAGTATAGAGTGTTACAAATATTTAATAAAAAATGGCTAGCCACCTTCAACCATCTCAAATCATATCAAGATTGACTACATCATAATTATGGTAAGTACATCATTTTCAAATAATTTAAAGTTGAGATATTTTGCTTTAATAAAATCAATGAAACATTAAAGTGGACCATGAAAAATAAAGTCAATTTTGATCCTAATTGGTTGGGTCTATATATCATAATAACTAAGCATGATTCCAGATCATACAAATTGACTACATAGATGGGAAAGAGTTTGATGAGTCCATCAAAATTATGAATCTCAAGCTATTTTATGCTTTATCCATAAGAGCATTTTATATGAAAACCGATGCTTAGGGGTACCCTTCCACATCCTTTCACTTTCCTATTTTACATTCATGAGCCAATCCAAAACATTTACAAACATCCCTTTCCCATTTTGACCTTGATAGTGATCCATAGGTACTATAGGTGGATAGAACAGGTCTTGGGTATCATCAACATATGGGAACATATTTGAAATAGGATATCAAAATGATATAAAGGTGGTTTCCTTTATTTTTAGTCCTTGAAGATCTTCCCTTAGCTCTATCCACCCCTTTCCACATCCTAGGTCACTTCCTTTGGATCCTAATTTACTATTTGAACCATTTCCCAAAATTGATTTCCCTTCACTAAATTTTTGTTTTTATGTATTTTCAATTCCAATCATGTACATATCTATTCTAAAAACCTAAAAACATTGGAAAATTAGAAAAATCCAAAAATGTGAAAAAATTGGAAAATCCCAAATAGATATATAAAGCCAAAAAACCTCTGTACAATATTTCATCTTATTGACCATTAGACTTTCCTCTTGGATCTATTTTGGATGATGTCATTCAAATATGTCATTTTACACCCTCGCATTTGTAAATTTCTTTGGAGGGTATCTTATCATCAAATCATTATCATCCTAATTAACATCATCACTTTCCATTCTTCCCATCTTAGGAAAACTACATTGGCCTAAATCCACATGGACTATGTAGGCAACACTTAGTTACATGGGGTATTTGGGGTTAGATTATCCACACCATCTCTCATCTTCCCATTTCCCATTTTTTGTCCTAATCCTTGTCTTTTTTGACAAGTCCTAACAATCCTATTACTATACCTAAGTTAAATTTCTAAAATTTCACAAACCTAAAGCTTTAGACTTAGGAAAATAACATGAAATTTATTCAATACATGTAGATAATGATGTATTATATTTTTCAAAATCTATGTATGTGTGAATGATTGTTTGCTTGATTGTGTGTTTTGTAATGAGTCTTGGATTAGTACATATGTGTCAGTAATATCATCATGATATTTTATATCATGATGGGTGTTTTTACACATTTTTATTTGAGATAGTCCATACATAATTGGCAACAATGCTATCATAATTTATTTTATAATTTTGGTGCATCATGCCAGTTGCAAAATTAAAAATCAGTTTACAAAGGTCAATATACAAGTGTGCAAAGAGATACCATCCCATTTATATATCTATCATCATAATGGATAAGTGTGCTAGCATGCTTAATCATAAATGATATCACATTTTCCATAGTAAAAATATTAAATTGTCATAATGGATATATATGCTAAACATGATCCAATCCTACAAATGAGCATATAAGAGATAGTAATTATCAAAACAATAACATTTCACATCATGATCCATATCTAAAATTCAATCACATCATCGAGTATAGAAGTAAACACAAAATGAAACATATGATATCTACATGCACAAAAAAATCACCATATTTATCAAATCATGAACAACACATGAACAACACATCATAATCATATCCAATGGCTACATAAGAAATACATCATATATTAGAGGGCCAAGTCAACAAGAGCATCATATAAATCAAATGTCCATAAATACAAAATTAATGTAAATATATCACAAAAATGCTTATACATCATAAATATATGTACATCTCATACATAAGAAATGCCACATCAACTTTCACTATGACCCTTTGGAGTTGAACTAATCTGAGGTAATCTAGGTCTGGGGTTGGAACTCTGAATCATGCTATGTGGTGGTATCATCTATAGTGGACCCATCACTACTAACTAAGGAGTTGATTAAACCATTGATATCTTAGAAGCTGATGTCTGATGTGATCTTGAAGACCTACCTAACTTCTAGATACCATACTCCTCAAAGGAGGGTGCTCAATAACTTCAAAATAATTGAATCTCATATATCCACATATATTAACCTAACTCATTCTTTTCACACATGTTGTTTTATAAGGCCTTGTCCAAGCCATGCTAAGTGAGTATATACCTAGCTACATCTTTCTCCTCATAGAGCCTATGGGTATCTACATGGGTTTTATCCCACTTTATCATCAATTGTGCCTAAATCATAGTCATCTAAGTAAATTGTGCTCTTAGTGTCCCAATATTTATATCTTGAGTTATGGTCAATGTTTGTAAAGCATCAGTCTTCCCTTGATCCCCTATCAACTGATCCTGTAATACAACCACTGATTGTTTTAGTCCTGATATCTTATATACACTAACTATAATATCCATGTGTAGTCTATCAATCAAGGCCTAGTCCTTTACCAACCTAGTAGATCCTGATGGCCTAAAAATATCTTCTATCCCTACCCCTCTCTTAGATATGGTAGCTAAAGGAAATAAATCATACACAATAGTGGCATGAATTGTATGAACTGTCATATGTTGGGGGACCAATCCTTCATACTCCAGGGAGTCTAGAATTAGAATAACATGGGGCCACCCTTGTCCATCATTATTATGCACCACATATCATCCAATATATTTACCTCTATCCTCTCTTCTATTGTATCTAACATCCTACCCTCTATCCCCTCCACTACCCTATTTGATATCTTACCCTATATCTCCTCTAGCATCTTTCCCAAGTCCAATGTCATGTCCTCCACTTTGTCCCTCCTCATATCCTCAACCTATCCTCCATATCCTCTAGTGTTAACATTCATCACCACTAACTATTGGACATGAGCCTATAATCCATCCCCATTCCAATCTCCATCATCATCTCTCTACACTTACACCAATCTCCTACATGTATCTATCTATCATTGTTGTTGAGGGTAACCCATACTTGCACCCACTCCCTAAATTACTACACTAATATTGGCTGATGTTTGGCCAATATAATGGGTCTCTATTATTCCTACCATGTAGCATAGGTATATGTGACCCTTACATATGCAACTCCACCTCCATAGGCCAAGGCACTACTAGTATCATCACATAGTTATTAATGGCCTATGCTCTAGGCAATGATGTATCCCACTCATGAATCTCTTGGGTCACATGTGTAAAATAATATGATCTATTTGGTACATCTTGCTAGAAACCAAACTACTATTGTACTTGATCTAGGTGATATATCTTGATAGTAAAATCATGTCAAATGATGGTTTAGTACACAATGGTCATAAACTATGTATAATCCACGTCCTTTATCCATAAAAATTATGTCTATAAATAGGGTGTCCAAATTAACTCCTACTTTGTTAGCTCATCAATAACATAATGGTAAAAATTGAGATCTCCCAGATGCCCTCATTGGGATCCTATGATGATCACCCAATCATATGCTAGAGGCTCATCCTAAGACCTGTGTCTCCTCTATCTTGAAGGTCACTAAATAGACATGTTCTCCCATGACCACATATAAATAAGGGTAGATGATCCAATATTCTAGCTAGCCTAATATGCCACCATATATAGATCCATATAAAGTTATGAGAGAACTATGGGATCCTAGGAAAATATAGCTATATTTTGTATATATCTCTAATCAATCCTTCTAGTCACATGTGGAAAAATTGACCACTCTTTTTAGGCATAAAAATGTGACTAAAAATGGCCATAAGGATTAAGGGCTCCCTATAAATATTCTACTGCAAGTGTATCTATGTCTACTAACTTGTCTCTAACTACAAAATCAATAATCCTGACCAAACTCTCTAAAATAGCCAATCATCCCTACATCTGCTAGTGTAAGTCTCAACCATGAATGGGGATGCATAAAATCCTCTCGACATACTTTAGTATAATAGGAACCTCCTTAGTAAGTAGTTATAAGGTACTAGTCTCTAAATGCCACCACTTGGTTAATGTGGTTAATAGTGCTCAATCTACTCAAATCACTAGAATTTGAGCCACACGTAAGATTCCTATGACCTCTAGTAAGCCCATGACATCATCAATCTAGACCCATGGCCAACTTTGAACACATGAACAATGCCCCTAAGTTGTGCTCCTATAATCCAGACATGTTAGCACACTTAGTCATTTTCTATCAATTTTCAAATAGCTAAGCATTCTACGATCATATTTTCATCACAAACATTAGTATAATAATCTAAAGTATCCAAATCAAACATCACATCAGATAAGAACTCAACAAAACTCATTCGGGTCATCATTTTTTTAAATTTCACCACTCTATTTCATTTTTACCATTATGCATAGTGATTTTGTCACTCTATATATGATATCACTAAAACATCAAACTGTCAAATGTTTTCACCACTTAAACCATTTCCACAATTTGGTAGGACATTTTTGGCAATTAAACAATATTGGAATGACTATTGTGATTTTTCCATTTGGGTGATATCAACACAATTGGATATTTTACCACTTTGACCTATAATTTCATTGTTTTCAATAATTTCATTAAACTTTTATTGACTTCAGCAAAATGGATGGTGTTTCCACTATTTTCGACCACAATATCACTACTATCATGGGCAATTCTACCATGAATAAAATTTTATTTTTGGTGAAATTTCCACACATGTTACTTTAACCTAGAATTAATGACCTTAAATGAAAAAACTTTCAAATTTTAATTTCACTTATGGTAATCCTCTCCTTGATGGTTGTTGATACTCTTGCATGCACTGTCCAAGATGTTTATGTACTGAATATGAGCCATGATAGTTTCAAGTCTCATGTGCAAAAGCTCAGTAATTCAAATGGAGGAGGGTGAAAATAAATTATTTTCATCCCCCAAGGTCTATTTATAGCCCCAATTTCTATTTTTTACCCCCTAATGCATCTATTCTTCTTCTAAGAGGCCTATTTTTTGGCTCATTTCACTATTTTTCTTTATTTTTTCACCTATTTTCTAAATTTATCAACCTCTTCTACCAATTTTCATCCCATTTTATTCCTTTTGAGGGTTTGTACAAAAAGTTTCTTTTCCACCTGATCCCTCGAGTGGGTATACTAGGCAGAAATTTTTATTTTTGGCAACGTTGTGAGCATGTTTCCCATAGTTATTATTAAGAACTACCAAATGGGATCACATCATTTTTTTATCATTATCATGTCACCTAGGGTATTCTCACATGACCATTTTTTAAAGTTTCTCATTCTCTAAAAAGTCATTACTTCTTTAGTGTCTTGCAACACCATTTCAAAAAGGGGGAAAATGTAGACACTTCATTTCTTCCACTATTGTGTCATCATCAATGTCAAATTGATTTCCCACATCAATGAGCAATACAAGCCTAAATATTTTGATCATAGAAAATTGTCAAGATAACTATCGATTTTATCCTAAATCATGCTAACACATCCCTAATTTGGAAAACACACCACATCATCTTATCAATCTTGACAACAACATCCCAGATCAAATTGTCACCTTGAAAATGTTACCTTGAATCAATTAAATATAATAATTGTTTGATTGGGAATATTATAAAAAATTCACCAAAATAAATCCAAGATGAGTAGCTAATTCAAATAAAATCATTTGGATAAATGAATCTTAATAAAAAATCCATAGAATTGGATGATTTTAGGATTATATCAATTTCAAAAATCAAATTAATTTGGTCACAAGTTAGTGACATCATCCAAATCTCTCCGATCCCAAGATCTAGGGAAGTAACTAATAAAACCAAATTTAAAATTCAAAAGTCATCCCTTCATGCAATTTACCCCATTCCTCATAATAGGAGTCTCTTAAACCCTCCAAATACTCATAAATTGGAGGTCTTAAATTCCCAACCCCTCTCATTTATGAGGGAGAGGACTCATCCTCTACCATTGATATTCAAATAAGATCAATGGTCTACATATATTGAAGAAATATATAAATTTATGGAACCTTTCCTCATTTGAGGAAGCTTATTTGTGCAAATGAAGTGCTACTTAAATATTTATGCAAAGTTTCAATTATCCTCATCATCCATCATCTAAACATCCATTGTGCAAGGGTAGGTACTACTAGATTGCCTATGTACCTTGTTCAATCCTTTTTCCACCAAATCATGAGCACATCACAAATTTAGAAAGAGCATTACAAGAAGTTACAATGAATAAATTTATTTTTTTATTTGAATTGCATTCTTCTTAGTCTTGATCAATCAAAGGAGACATGGTTAGGTTAGTGGTAACATTTCAATGTAAGTTTTTATTTATACTAATGAACCTAACATTTTCTCATGATATTACAGGTTTCAATATGATAAAAACAATTAGATATTCCCATGAATCCAATAAAATGACTAGATATTTAATATCTCCTTTTGGTTTAACTATGGACCTATTCGCCATTTTAGAATGGTGGGAGTTAAACGAAGACCTTTCAGACCAAGATATTTCATAGTTTATTTGGTCATTGCATCAATGTCTAGTCCTAATTATATTAAGGTATTCTATATGAGGGTACCATAGACATATAACTTCACTATTGGACTACCTAGATCATAATATTTGGGTGGAACTACATCTCTTAACATGATATCCACAAGCTTCCCAACCAGTTGGAGAGTATTGGGATCTTTCCTCTTTTGATCAGATTTATTTAGGTACCATTCTCAGATAACCTTGGTATATATGGGAACATATTTTATATCCTAAAATAATATAACTTTTACACAAATATTTTTGAGTCTTCCTATAAAGTGAAATTTAGAATCCTATTCAGGATTTTGGAGTTTTAGTCTCTCAGGAAAAGGAGGGTTTTTATGCCCTTATTGACATTTAGATGTTCTTAGTTCAGGGGTGGGGGTTGGATTACATAGATGTGAGTTAGTGATAGATTCAAAACCAAAATTAGGGCCTCTTCAAGAGGTTACATTATCATGCACGAAGTGGTTTGTTGAAGAACTTACCTTGAATGAAGTTGTAATTCATATGCCCCCATGGAATAAGTGGGATATTGCATTATTTATTAGTTTGTATTAGTTGAATTAAACTATTTTTGGGGGTTTATATTAGTTGGGTAGGCAATTAAGTTATATAGGTGTTGATTGGTTAATAAGCATGAGAGTTTGTTGATTATTAGGCATTAACATAGGTTACTGTAGTTGTTATGGTTGTAATTGCTATGAAAAACCAACATATGGGCCATATAAGGGTTGTTTTACCTTACATGGTTGTTTCCATTGGTTGGAAGGGTGTTACCATTACTATTTTTGGTTTGGGGTCTATCATGATTGATTATTATTTTTAGTTAGCCATGGTTAGGTTTGGGATTGGAAGTTATGTTTTGATCAAGTTGGCCCTTGGGTTGGTGTTGGGTTCCATGGCTTAGGTCTATACCAATAATAAGAAACAAATAAAAAATATGAATTTAAAAATACATAATTTAGTGCAATACCTATATGTTCTGGCCTTTGGCTCCATGGTTTCCTTTGAGCCACATAGAAATTTAGCTTTCCATCTCGTTTGATTGCATGAAGCTCAAGTGCTTCAGGGTTATCTTCTGTTATGATTGCTACCTTTTATTAAAATATCATGACATTTACAATATGTTTTTTATTATATAAATTTAGGAGATACATAGTTGAGGGATGATCTATTTATTTTTTCTTTGTTCGTGTGTGAAATGTGTCTAATTTTGTGGCCAGATGGATGATAATATCTTGTTTCATATCATGTAGCAAATTAATTACTTCCTTTAATGAGATTCTATTATTGGATGATGAAGGAAATACTTATTTGTTATGGTTATTTATCATCATATATCTTGATTAGTTTTTGCATAAGTTTATGATTTATTAAAATGTCATCCGTTAGACATCTTCACTACTGATGAGACCTAATGCTTCAAGACATGCATCTTGAATTCATTTCAAGAAAACCAACTTAATTGATACATGATTTAATGTTATTTGTTTATATTTTTTAAAGATGAACATGAATATCTCAAGATAGTCCTCCAAAGGCTCATTCATTTTGTGACATCCAAAAAACATCATTCCTCCTATAATCCTTCCATCTACAATAATATTGGTATTGGGAGAGGAATTTTTATTTAATTTTAAGCCAAGTGGAGGTCATAGCTCCTCTTAGTCCCATAGACCATTTTTGGGATACATATTTGAGGGTGGATGCAATTTTTTTGATATTTTGGGCATCCTCATTATAATTTTAACTAAGACACAGGACATCAAACTCAAACAGAAATGTGTTAGGATCCTCATTAGTTATTCCTCTAAAGTTAAGAATCATATAAAAAGGACTATTATTCATGAGTGAATTACCCACATGGATATTGATGGAAAAATTTAAGGTTATGGCCTCATTAATATTTTTTTCTCCTCCACAGTTTTTTGAACTACTTGTAAACTAGAGATTTTAGCTAACCATGATTCAAAGCCCAATTTTAGCTTAAGGTGTGTAGTGAATGGTGGATTTATACTAATTTAAGGAGGAGAAAAATATTTTGATTATGGGTGATAGGGTGGGACTTATTAAGAATTATTTTGAGAGTTAAATAAGAATCTATTGTTCAACTAGTTTATTGTGTTCAAAAAGTTCTACAATTTTTATGTTTAGGGCTAGAAGGGCTCTAAGTTCTCTTTTGGAGAGTAGTTTGGGTGAGGGTGGAGGGAGATGAATACCACATCCTTGGGTGTAGGGTGGAAATCTAAGGACTCTTTTAAATGGTGTAAATATGTTCCTATCAGGGGTATGTGTGTCCTATTTTTCCTTGCCCTTGGAATGCTCTACTAACTTAACCATAAATTCCTCTATTACTATCTCTTCTAGCTTCTTAGGTGACAACCATGAATTGATTATTGATGTTATCTCTTGACTTATGATTTATACAGGTGATGATTCTTCCCCTATATCAAATTTAAACCTTATAGGTGAGATTCCACTTGAATAATATCACCCTCTTTACATATAAATCAATCGGTCATTATTTATGATTATGCCTGACCTGTCTTCACAGAGTTAGTTTTGAACAAGATCTTTATTTTTTTAATAAATATAATTGTATAAATTAAAGTTATTAATAAAGGAAAACAAGAAATATTATGCTATAAAGTGAGAAATTTTAAACTATAAAATAAGAAATTGAAAGACAAAATTTAACTCAACCTTCTTGAAATCTAATATTCAACACTTGTCCCCAGAAACTATGTCAAAATGATAAGAAAAATCAACTACCTAATTAAACCAATGCATTCCAAATCACTCACATTCAACTTAGAAGAGATATTTAAAAAGGAAACCACTTGGTTTATCTATTATGATACTTTCATTAATTATCAACTTGAGATCAATATAATTGGAAAGGTATCGACATTACATATGCAACACTAGTTATTTCCAGAGATTGAGGGACTATAGATTGCATATAGAAAACATTCTTGCGTAGAAATTAAAGTTATGGAAAGGAAATCACACTTGCTGGAAATGAAATCACCCTTGATGTAATTAAAATCACACTTGCTATAATTAAATCAACTTCTTGTTTTATAGGTTGGAAGCTTCCTTATAAAAACTAAGAACATTCACATGAGAATTAAATACATTTTCTAAATTAAACTTAAGAAACTAAACACACACACACATACACTTCAATAAGATACTATACTATTCATACAATAAAAATAATAACTAATGCTAATGAATTAGGATCTTTTCCACACTTCTTGGCAAGGGGGCCCTCCTCGATTAGAGTTGCATTTCAATCATTCCCTTAAAAATAACCGATTTACATCAAACTAATTCTTATTGCATTAAATGATCTTGTAGTAATGTGAGTATTCATATAATAAAAGATTACAACTGATTGAGAATGTAATATATATATTCTATATACTTCAATATTAAAAAAATTATTATTGGGTAAATGTAGAAAGTTGGGGGATAAGAAGGGGATTACATGTGGAGATGTTTTTCCTAAAAATTGAGAAATATCAAATTATATAGGTTATTTGAGGTGGATACACTCAAAATTTGAAGATGGTATGAGAACATGAATTGTAGAATTTTAAGTCTAATTTTCAAAACACTAATTTAAAAAAACTGGTCAAGTATAGGTAGGTCAAACATCTAAAATTTAAAGAGGAACTCCTTTTTTAGAAAAACTAAGTAGATAGCTAGTTGTGCAGCCCCTTAGTTTTTGAGCACCGTTTAATATTATTTGAAACCTATTGGTGAAAATTTATATAAGATCATCTAGTTTGTGACCTATATTTTTTCTCAATTTTTCAATGATATATATTTTTAATTTTAGAAGTAAATAGATCCTAAAAATTGATAAAAAATAGATAGTTGGCCATGCAACACTCCCTAACTACCTAAAAAATAAAAAAAATAGTTTTTTTTGAATGTGTAGAATTAAGCCTAGTTTTTGACCATATATATATTTTTTCATTTGGATCCACGAAAAAAAATACATAAACTTATATAGGCATGTATATTTGTAGCATGTAGTGGCCTAAAAAAGCCATAGTTAGAAATCAACATAGATGGAAACCTTAAAATAATCTAAAAATTAAAAAAATCATATATTTGAAAAGAGGAGAGTGTTATCATCATCATAGTAATAATTATATGAATTACCTCATAAAAATTCATATAGTTTTTGGCAATGTAAGTTGAATTTTATTATTTTCTATTGAATATCTTAGATTCGGCTATGTGTCTATAGGTCCATGCCTTTGGCTAGGGAATCCAAGCCATTTCTAAGCCAAAAGACATGGTTTTTAAATTAAAACATACCATAGAATGTATGCATATGCATTATAATGCATGTGCATTACATTGACATAACAAAAAAAGAATAAAATGAATATATGTGTACGTGTTTATATTTATATATCTATTTATTATTAAATTTGAGGTGTTCATTAATTGCATCTAGAGAAGTTAAATTATCACAGGGAGATTTGTATTTTTGAGAGCATTATTATTTTTGACTTTCCTATTATTTTTGGACAATGGATTCCTGCTTCTTTGAGCCCCTCTACTTTCATTGTATTAAACATCTCTTTTTTGAATATCATTTGAGTTGTCTTGTTTAAAAAAAAAAAAAAACTCTTTCTATCTCCTTGCAAAAATATAGAATTATCTGAAAACAAATTTCAAGTTAATGGATAGTTGAAACTCTCAAAGCTTTGGCACCATGTTAGGAATGGTAAAAACATTCCAATAATCCAAGATTTGAAGAGTTAGTCAACAAGAAACATCACATGAAGCTACAAATAAATGAGATGTGAAACAAGACAATTCAAGTGATATTCAAAAAAGAGATGTTTAATACAATGGAGAGCCCTTATTTAGTTAGGATTGATTCTAATTTTTCCTTGCCTACTTAAGCAAGGGATATCCTTTGTATTAAACATCTCTTTTATTAATAACATTTGAGTTTTGTCTTTTTTATAGCTCATTTGTTTGTAGCTTCATGTGATGTTTCTTATTGACTAACTCTTCCAAATTTGGATTATTGGAATGTTTTCACAATTCCTAACATCATACCAGAGCTTTGAGAGTTGAAACCATCTATTAAATTGCAAGTTATTTTCAGATAATTAAATTTTTCTGCACGGAGATGGGGAGGAAGTTTTTTTTGTAGCCTTATTTTAGGTGGAAGAAGTAGCAAAAACTTTCTCTGTGGGTCAATTGCGTGGAGTGATAGAAGCTTGGTTTTTGGACTACATTGGAAGGTGCTGATATGCAATGTTAGAGGAGACTATCTTGAAGACAAATAGGTGCTAGGATATAATTTGTTGTTCATACTTCCATTCTAGCAAATCCGGTTTTGGACAAAATTACATTTTTTACCAAAACATGATATGTTTTGATCAATTGCTCTGTACCTGTAATAAATTTTATAAAAACATTTTCGGGTTATGAGATAATCTCTCACAAATTTCTATAACATTCTATGATTTTAAATTTTGATGAGTATTAAGAAAGTTATGGTCATTTTAATCTACTGTTCTGAACACTTTTTTTCTTAAAAATATGGTTTTGATATAAACAAAGTTGTTTTGACTTTCAAAAGTGGTTTGGATCCAAAAAGTATGAGGAAGAATTTTTTTCACTTCGGTAGGCTTGAGGATGTCCGTAGTAAAATTCCAGTTCCAACGAGTGGTTGAAAAGCTATATATATTTTAATTTGGTCACTAAAATCAGCTTATAGTGTAATTTTTAATGTTTTAAACCTATTTTACTGGAATTCATAAAACTCATATCCTTTAAACCATAACTCAGATTTAAATTCTATTTTTTAAAAGTGTATGGTTTTCAATTCTCTATCCATTGGTGTCATCACTTTGTAAAAATGCACTACTTTTATAAAGTGCCAAATTTTGGGGGGGTCTTACACTTTTTTTGAGGGTTTATTTTTTCATTGTCATTATTTGAATCAAAAGTTTTTCTTTTGGGGGATCATTCTTTCTTCTTATTGACTTATTATTTGTATTTTGATAATGGATCCCCTCAACACCTAAAATTACACCATTTAGAAGATCAAAATGAAGTACACCTTTAGCTAAAAGGCATTTAGAGATCAATACTTGGCAATCTTCCTAACTTCATCGATGAGAAATATATTGCTTGGATTGCATCTATGCAAGATGAGGCTCTTCATTTGATTCACCTCAATGTTTTATATAACTTGCACATTCATATTATAGATGCCACATCACCAAGGGATATCGAGATGCTATTTTAACCTTATTTGAAAAGGATACTGAGTCTTCTAAGTCTTTTGTACCCTCTTTTACTCCACCTCCTCTTGTTCCACTTCATTCTCCTCCTATTAGTTAGGATTTATATTTTTATGGTGGCATGGATGATGTTTCTCCATCTCCTTCTCCTCCTATTAATGAGGTTTTCTCTTTTGATGATGTACTTTCTCTTTCTACTATAGTTTCTTGTGATGACACATTCCTAATGGACATTGCTTTTCTTTTTATCGAGCCACCTCTATGGGATGCGTTTCTTCTAGACTTAGGATGTTTATTTACAGAACCTTCCTTTGTTCCTATATAGGATGTTGAGCCACCACATATTATCACTTTGGAGGACTCTATTGGTTCTAGTGAGATTACACTTATTGATCATTACGATCTACTTCCCATGGACATTATTTTAGTGAATGTTCCATGTCTTTCTTCTGATCGGTTCATTTTTGTGAAATTCCATTTGGTTCTTATGCATGATCTTGCCAAACCTATGCCACACTTCATATTTAAACGTGATTCAAAAATATTTTTACTATTATCTCCTTCATCTTCCGTTATGGAATGGGTAGACTTCTAGTACACCATTTATGTTCTTTTGGTAAAAGGAAGAAACATTATTTGATGTAGATGGAGCTTCTACATTCTTCTAGGTGAGGATATTGACATCAACACTAGTCATCTTACAATTTCAATTTGGAGTATTGATAACTTCAGTATTGATGACAATTGTCCTTAGAAGGGATTCCACATTAAGTCCTTCCTTCCTTCCCTTTCTTTTTTTCTCTCTTTTACATCATTTTGGAGGGGGTGTTTTATTCCTACAGGTTTTCTTCCTTTCTCTATTTCATGGATATATGTTGTACATGAGTACCTTATGAGGCCTTATTTTTGGGACTTATATTATGGATATGCCACTTTATTTTTTTATCCCCTAGCTTCACTTGAATGGGGCTGTTAGAGTTGGTTCTCATGTTTTCTAGGTTTTACAAATAATTTTTGTTTATTTCCTAGTTTGTTCTTTTATGTATTTATCCTACATTGGTTAGTTTGACTTACTTTTTGTTTGTCAAGGCTTCTTATTTGTAACATATAGAAGTTATTTTATGGATATCATATGATATTGCATTTGTCTCTGCATATTATCTTTGTAACTCATACAACTCTTCTTGTGATGTTTTTGATGTTAATGCTTTTGATCTTGGGATTGGAACAATCTTGTTGATGTTCCTTTCATCTATTCACATTTATATTTTATATATTTTTATTTTAAAGTGGAATGTGTCAATATACACACTCCCATAAAAGAACAAAAGGGATATAGTGATGCACTTTGATGAGTCTATGCCCAAAATCATAATTTTAACTATATAAAATATGATTTAGGGTTCAATCAGGTCTAGTTTCAATACAAAATGAATAAAATAATCAATTGTTTCAATGGTGGAGGTAATCAACACCAATTTGAACCCCTTGAACGTAATCACATGTATAGGATGTGATTTAAAGCTAAATTATCTTAGATTTTTTGACATATTGAGTGAATGACTGAATTGGTGTAATCATTGATGTAATTTGAGATAAATTGAGCCTCATGATCCTAATTTTGATTATAAAGGATGTAATTTGGGGATGTCAACCACAATGTTATAATAAAATAAAATAAATAGTCCATTGGTTGAATCCAAAGTCATTTCAGAACAATTTAGTCCCTTTAACCTAACTGTGATTATAAAATGTGATTTGTGGTTTAATTGACTCTAATTTCATCATAAAATGAAACAAATAAGCATTTGGTTCAATGATATATGCAAGTTTAACATGTATAGGATGTGATTTTGGGCTCAATAATGATCTAGGCAACAATTCAGATGACAATTCGGGTGATGGGTCCACCCCAATTGATGGTGGAACTTCCGAGAGCCATAACTTTTGCATGTAGCTCCAATTAACTCACCGTTTGAACTGTTAGAAAGATAATAATGAGGGGAACATCGTGAGATGGCATAGATATTTTATCAATGAAGTTTGACCCATAAAAACCCAATAGAAGTGCCCTAAATTTTAATTTTAGTAATGCAGTCTAAAAACAGTAAGTTTCTAAAAATAGTAATTCCTCAAACTCTGTATTGTTGTAAATCATGGAAGTCGAACCACTTAATCTCCCTTAAGATTGGTGACCTTCCACATCCTCCTCACACCTTCAAAACATGTATAAATTAAGATGTAACCCAAAATAGAAATTAGACATCTCTTCTCAGAGATAGGCATATGTTTGGGTATGCAATTTTGATCAATAAAACATCTCTTTTCAGAGATAACATTATTTGAATTGTGTTGTTCTTATTTATGAATTATATTTCAACCAAAGCTTTCAAGTTTTGGATCAAGGGTATCTGAGTAGTTTTTATTTAGAGTGTATGATCCTAAGAATGAGGTCAAATTACAAGAAGCTTGGGTGGAAAATTGAACCAGTAGACTATCCACCTATTCGCTCCAAACGATTTCAAATGGCGGACAACACCGAGACATCCAATCCTTTCAAGGAAATGGTGAATGAAGCCCTCCAACAATAGCAAGCACATATGCTACAATAATTTTCTCAAATTGTCCAACAAATCTCGATGGGAAAATTTGGCTCCTCATTTGCACCCACACATACTTTTAGTACCCCAACACCCTTCAAGGTTTAGGTGTTGATATCCCTACATTTGAAGGAAAAATAAATGTTGATGTAATAGAAAATTGGTTGGATCAATTGTCATCTTATTTTTCTATAAATAAATTCACCGATAAAGAGAAGATTACTTTTGCTCTTCTGAAAGCATCATTGCCTGTTAAAAATTGGTGGGAAGTGTACAAAAAGAGATTTAGTGTAGATGATATTGACCTTGAGACGGAACCTACATGGGATGATTTCATAGAAGCTATAAAGGAAGAATATGACCCCATTGGAGCATATGACGATCTACATATAGAGTGGTAACAACTTTGCCAAGGTAAGGAATAGTCTATTCAAGATTACACTGACATTTTTCATTCTCTATCTGTGAGATTAGGCATCCAAGAAAGTGAGAAACATAAGGTTCTCAAATATCATGGAAAACTACAATGGTACATATGGGGAGAAATGGAACTCTTCAATTTGAAAACCCTTGGTGAGGCATACAAGTTCATAGTGAAGATTGGGCAGAAGCATGGAAGAATGAATATGAAGAGTCAGCCTTCAAAATGGAGAACTGATAAAGAAGGTCAAACATGAGGCCAAAATTGGAAGAAAAAGGAAGGAAAGGCTGGGAAGTGGTGTGATTATCACAAATCTAGAACTCACTCCAAAGAATAATGTTGAGCCATCAAGTCCCTACTTTCTGAGTTACAATCCTCAACATCTACTACTTTGTCTCATACAGACCCTACAGTTGAAGAGGTTGAAGAAGAGATTATAGATGCTGAGCTTGAAGCCATTTTTGCTTCATCACAAACCCACGAGGAGAGGATAGAGTACAAGGAAAGGTTGTTTCACTCTAAGTTATAGGTGAAAGGTAAGCCTCTACATTTCATTCTTAATAGTGGAAGTCAAAAGAATTTAATATCTACTAATATTGTGAAAAGCCTAAATCTATTCATGAAGCCTCACTCAAAGCCATATAGTATTGGATGGTTGAGTCTAGGGAGAAACCTCTGTGTCACCCACTAATGTCTTCTCTCATACGCAATAAAACCCTTCAAAGATGAGGTCTTATGTGATGTGGTTAATCTAGATGTTTGTGATGTACTCTTTGGTCAGCCATTCATGTATGATCAACATGGCATATATGAATCAAGAACTCAAAGGATTACTCTCACTCTTGGAACACGAAGCTATAGGGTGCCAGAGGTACCACCTTCTGCATCTATCTCTTTGATTGGTGCCAAGAAATTTGTTCTCATGGTGGTCAAACCACAAGAATCCAAAAGGGATAATGTTGCAGCCTTGACTACACAAACAACAAAAAAATAGAATCAAATAGATACCAAGCTAAATAATTTCATGACCTTCCATCCATAGACTGATGGTCAAATAGAAATGGTGAACAATCAGGCTCTATATAGTTCTATAAATCACAGTCCCTTCTAAGTATGCATCAGGAATCAAATCAAAGTATAACTACCACACTTGATGAAAAATATTGATGCAATGGGGACCATTAATTTTCAATGAGGGAGGAATGATCTAGGCAACAATTCAGATGATAATTCGGGTGATGGGTCCACCCCAATTGATGGTGGAACTTCTGGGAGCCATAACTTTTACACCGTAGCTCCAATTGACTCACCGTTTGAACCGTTGGAAAGCTAATAATGAGGGGAAAACCATGAGATGGCATAGAGATTTTATTAATGAATTTTGACCTCAAAAAACCCAACAAAAGTTCCCTAAATTTTAATTTTAGTAGTGCAGTCTAAAAATAGTAAGTTTCTAAAAATAGTAATTCCTCGAATTCTGCATTGTTGTAAATTGTGGAAGTCAAACCACTTAATCTCCATCAAGATTGGTGACCTTACACATCCTCCTAACACCTTCAAAACATGTATAAATTAAAATGTAACCAAAAATAGAAATTAGACATCTCTTCTTAGAGATAGGCATATGTTTGGGTCTGCAATTTTGATCAATAAAACATCTCTTTTCAGAGATAGCATTATTTGAATTGTGTTGTTCTTATTTATGAATTATCTTTCAACCAAAGATTTTGAGTTTTGGATCAAATAAACTCTAATGTCATCATATAATAAATTAAATAATCAATTGGTTCAATTTTAGAGGTAATTAGGGTCAATATGAGCCCCTTAAACCTAATTATGACTATACAATGTGATTTAAGGCTAAATTGGCTTTGATTTCACCATAGGTTGAGATAATTAGTCAAATGGCGTAATCAACAACATAATTTGTATAAAAATTAACCACTTGAACCTATTTTCAATTATATATGATGTGATTTAGAGTGAAATTGATCCTAATGTCATCATGTAATGAACTAAATAGTCGATTCATTCAATAAAGGAGGCATTTGAGCCCCTTCAAACTAACTACAAGAGCATGACATGAATTGGGGCTAAATTGTCTCTAATTCCATCATGAATTGATCTAATTAGTTATTTGTGGAAATTAAAGACATGATTTGGGCCAAATTGAGCCCCATGAACCTAATTTATGGCTCAATCAATTATATAAGATGCAATATATGGCTTAATCAACCCTAATTTTATCACAAATTCAAACATAAAGGTAATTGGGGCCAATTTGATCTCGTTGAATCTAATTACGAGTATAACATGTGATTTAGGGATAAATTAGCTCATATTTCCTAACACATTGACCCAATTAGTTATTTTTTACAACCCTAAACCCTAATTTTATCACAAATGCAAATATGAACATAATTAGGGCCAATATGAACCCATTGAACCTAATTATTAGTCTAAGATGTGATTTGGGGCTAGAAATTAGCTTATATTTCCTAACATATTGAGTCAATTAACTGATTATTATAATTAGTGATGCATGTTGGATGATATTAAACCATGTGAACCTAATTTTAACTAAACATGATGTAATTGGGGGTTAACCAACCCAAATATCATTAAAAAATAAACCAAATAGTCCACCAATTAAATTATGAAGGAAATTGTGGTGAATTTATGCCCCTTCAACCTAACTATAAGATCAAGACATCTTGTGGGGCTAAATTAGCTCTAATTCCATCATGAATTGATCTAGTTAGTCACTTAATGCAATTAAGGATGTGATTTGGGCCAGATTGAGTCATTTGAAACTAATTTATGGCTCAATTGATTGTATAGGATGCAACATATGGCTTAATCAACCCTAATTTTATCATAAATGTAAGCATGAAGGTAAATAGGGCCAATATTAACCCCTTGAACCTAATTTTGAGTCTAAGATGTGATTTGGGGATAAATTAGCTCACATTTCCTAACATATTGACCCAATTAGTCAATTTTTACATTTAGTGATGCATGCTAGACAAAATTGAACCTGTGAACCTAAATTTGACTAAATAAGATGTAATTTAGGGCTGAATTAAACCCAATATCATAACACCCTAAATCAAATAATCCATAAATTAAACCATAATGGAAATCTAGGTAAGTTTGAGCCCCTTAAACCTAAGAATTAATCAATTGGTGAAATTAGGGATGTGATTTAGATCAAATTGAGCCCCATGAACCTGATTTTGACTATATAAGATGTAATTTTGGGGTCTATCTACCCTACTATCATATCACCTTGATTAAAATACTCCACCAATTAATTAATAAGGGAAATTGACCAAATTTGAGTCCTTTCAACCTAATTATGAATATATAATGTGATTTGGGGCTCAATCGGTCCCAATTTTATCGTAAATGCAATCATGGAGGTAATTAAGGGTAATCTAAAACCGTAAAGGATGTTTCTTGGGGATAATTGAACCTAATTTTAGCTATATAGGATGTGATTTAGACATCAATCAAGAGGTAATTACATCACATAATATTTTAATTACATATTTATATGATATATAACTATGTAAATATAATGTTTACACTTTATAATGCGTATGATTTATGTTCATTATAACACCTAAATTACATTTAGTGTTAAAATGTAACAAAAACTTATTAATTATTTTTCTTAACATTCAAAATATAATTCATGACATTTTCCTCTTCTTAAATAATTGAATAAACCAAATTTAGTCAATTATGCACACTTTAAATCCATATTTAATTATTAAATTTAGATTTTACACCTCACCCAACATGTTCCACATTTATCTCTCTCATATGTTAAGTCATCCTAACCAATCCCAAAACTTCCTCAACTTCCTTTGAGTCATCCCTTGAGTTTTCAAATAGTTTGACCCATTCTTGGTGACTCAGCTAACTATCTCTATGTTTCTCTCAACCAATTGAAATGGTCATCATCTTCATGGATGAGGACTCATTAGACACCATAGATTATTTAGATTATTTGAAATATTCAAATAATCCTCCACCATTGGATCTTTCCTCTAAAAATATATAAATAAGCATGAAAGCCATCACTTTCATCATTCTGACTTATGCTAATGAAATGCTATCAAAATCACAAGCGAATCTAAAGTGAATCAAAGGCTCAAAGACAATTTTACACCAAAATGCTACCCATTTTAGCTTTCATTGAAAGAGTGATAAAAAAAATTAAAAGAGAGATAATTAAATTTACATTATAAAGAAAGAAGCTTATTGCAACTAAGGTAAAAATTTGTGTTGTTTCTTTTGTTTATAGCTCTATCTTGGTTTGAGATAGTTTAGATTAAGATTTATTAATTTAATTTATATTTATAGATTTTATTCAATATAGTTTAGCATGCATGCTGGGACTGTTCCCTCAACTTTTTATTCTCATATTCAACATATTTGCATTTAGAATAATTTGCAATTGATTTTTGTTGTTTTTCTTTTGCATATGCATATAATCTTGGTCTTAAAAGTTTGTTTGAAGTTACAAGTCATTTTCTAGTATTTTAATTTTAGCTATGCATGGCTTCTATGTAACTATGAATTTAGAAACATCAACAATTAAATTGAAACCCAAAACTATGAAACATTTTTTTATCTTCTTTTTATAGTCTTTTTCCTAATTTTCTTCTTTCCAGCATCTTTCTACTTGATTTCTACTTCTGTATGTGTTTTTGGTTTTATGTAATTCTTTGTTTCATGTAAACTGTGAATTTGACGAGATCATCAATGAAATCATTGTCCTAAATTACAAAATCATTGAAATTAAGTATGAAATTATTGAAATCAATTGCTAAATCATCCATAAAATGTGAAATCATCCATAAACTATGAAATCATTACTTATGTTTTCTATATATCTTCTATTGTGAATTTATGTAGGTCAATTGCAAAATCATACTGAAATTGTGAAATAGTCATAATAAACTATGAAATCATTGCTATCAATTTTGAAATCATTATTATCATATAATAAATCATCATATTAATCTATAAAATAGGTAACTGTGTTTGCAAATTCAGTTAGTCTACTTGTGAAATTGTTCTAAAATTATGAATTTGTTTTTGTGTATTTTTCTACGTTATGTCTATTTTTTGTGTCTAACTAGTGATAATTTCACATTTTTTCTTAAATATGTAACTATGAATTTGTAATAGAGGCTTGTTTTTATATTTCTTTTATAGTTTTTTTTACTTTATTATAGGTTGCCTTGACTCTAAGTCAAAACAAACACTCTAACAAATTGTTTGAAGGACATTTGTCAAATAAATTTTGCAAAAAGGTTAAAATAAAAACTAAAATATTTTCATTTTTAATACCAACGTTTTATTTCAATTTTCATTTTCAGATTATAGTAATTAGATCACACTTGATTTGTTGGAGTTAATTATTTTGTTTCAACATTCTCTTCGTGTTGTGAAATTATGTATGCTCTTCCTTTAATATCACATTGGTGACGATACTTAGGAATCAAAATTAATTTCATAAATTTTATGTTACCTAAATTATGTTTGAGTATGCTATGTATTTGATGTCACATTAGTGATGATATATGGAAATCAGAAACAAGTAACAACTTTTTATTTCTTTTTCTAGGGGCTCTACTGACCATGGATTTCACCACCACGTAGTATGCCAAATGTAGTATACTGGTAGGGAAAATAAATTGAGATTAAATTATTTAAATTACCTAAGATATTTTGTGTTTTAAACACACTATTATTTGAGGATATTTTATGTCCAATACCCAAGGTTTCAAAATTTACCTCGAAATACAATTTTATCGATTATCAACACACTAAAACCCTTATGGTTGTGTAGGGCACTTTGGGACAAGGCCCAATAGTGTGCATCTACTCTATCTATTTATTCTATGGAATTTATCCTTAACATATATAAATGTATATCTAAGGAATTTTTTAGATAAACTTGTGCAAACCTTAAGCCTATGATAGCCTATTTTTCATTCAACTTTGGTGCATCGATTACCAGTTAGTGATGAGAAGTTACCTTCCACACACCCTTAAAAATAGACTCAATGGGCCATGGAATGACATGATACTCCATGGCTATTGACTTGAAATATTAGGTCATGACTAAGAGCACAAATAAGTGACATTGAAAGACCCAAATGTTGTTCACGACTTTTATCCTATATTTTCACCTTTTTGTGTAATTGTTTGATCATTTAAAGTAGGACTTTGTTTTTTGTTCACTTATTTTTTACCATGTGCTACAATATCCTTGTTTGAAAATAAAATTCTTTTGAGTTTTAAAGCTATCAAAACATCTTAAAATCAAAATTTCTTAAAAACTCAAAGTAATTAGTTTAAAATTAGAATTTTTAAGTTACTTTTTAATTATTATTCTTAGTTTAAATTTTTCATTTATTTGAGTCAAATTTATTTTCCATATTCATGTCACCTTTCACTAGCAAATGAACATTCTTAATAACCTAAATGCAAGCGCTGAGCCATTTGGTAATGACCTTTTTCAATTCATCGACCAAGAGCATCATGTAGAAATACATGAATCATTGAGCAAGAAGAAGAAGGATGGACTTACCCAGATGAAGGTAGCCCAAAAGCTATCCAACCTCCACCCTTCTTTGATCAATATATTATGTCAAATAATAATTAATTCTTGCTTCAAGACTTGGGCTTTGGAGCAAAATTCATGCCTGACTTTGATGTACAATGCTCTTTAGAGGGTAGCAATGCCCTTGTAGAATCTTCAAATCCAAATCCCCAATTCTCTCAAGATAAATAGAAAGTTTTCCTATGTGAGGAATCATCTCAAAAAAGTCATGGATTTTCTATGGAAATCTATGTAACCCATGGTAACTAAGAGATTATACATTTTCAATATCATCAACCAACCAATCCTTTTGGTAATCCTAATCTGAATGTGAATCCTAGTTTACCTACACATATTTATCTAATTAATTCTAGTTTGAACATACCTTAAAAATCACCAATCATTAACCCAAACAACCAAAACTTGAATCTTCATTCAAGTTTACCAATCACACAATAATTTAATCCAAACTTGAATATGCATTCAAGTTTAACCAATCCAAATTTGACTATATCAAATTTAAATGTTCATCCACATTCACAAGGCCATGGTCAAATCAATCTAAGTTTGAGTATTCATTAAAACTCATAAATCAACTCAAATTAGAGTCTCCAATGCTCACCCATCATTACCAATCAAAATCAAAATCAGAGCTTGAATCTTCATTCTAACTCACTAATCCAACTATCTAATCCTAGTTTGAGCATTGCTTCACGCATGCTCAACAATTATAATTTAAATAGTGGTTTACCAAATCAATTTTCTAATCCCAATACTCTTGGATTGGTTCTAACCAATTTGAATCTGAATCCAACTAATGTTAACTCCATTCCAAACCCTTCATTTAACTCCAACCCAAATATTATCTCATACTCAAACCAAAACCAAAACCCAACTAATTCAAACAATGCTAACTTTAATGTAAACCTTAACCCCAATAATTAAAACACAAATCCTAAATATATCCTCAACCAAAATCAATATAATCCAAACTAAAATCCACTTCAACCAAACTAAGCGAATTCTAATTTAAACCTAGGATCTAACCCATCCAACCTAAACTATAACATGAATCCATAACAATTCAATCCCAACTTGTTTAACTAGTCTAAGTTTGGTTACAACACTAACCCAAACCCTATAGATTTTAACATCAATCCCCCACCAATAAACTTTAACACAAACCCAAGCCAACCAAATCTGAACATCCACTTTGTAAACAATCTAAATCTTGGTTTCAACCCTAATCCAAATCAAATCAACTTTGGTTTCAATACCAACCTAACTCAAACCAATCTTGGTTTAAATGATAATCTAAATCCAACAAACCTTGGTTATAACACTAATCCCAAAACTTTTTTGAATCCTTAAAACATTAATTTTACCAACCAACCTCGAAATAACTTCAACGAATAACCTAACCAATTTACACAAAACTAAACTAACACAAACCAATTCATTGGTCAACCCTCCAACTACTATAATCCATTAAGTCAATTGAACTAATTATATCCATTTCTTATATAAGAGTTAAAAAACAAAAAATATAGGGTTCAAATCTTACAATATTGATCGTACTCTAGGCAAAAATAATTCAAATTCAAGGAAATTCATTCATATCCTTACGATTTAAGTATAATGATTACACCTTTTCTAAATTCTTTATAACTCACAAAATTTGATAAATACAAAGGTAAAGGAGATCCCATAGAACTCTTAACAGGATTCTATCATGCATGTGTGGATGTTTCTTATAGAAATGAGTACATGTTATGACTATTCCTAGGAAGTCTTGGGGTCAAACCCTTGAATGGTTTTCATGCCTTCCAAAAAGATCTATCTTTAATTTTGAGGAATTATTTGAGAAATTTGTTCACCAATTTTTCTATAACTTCAAAAAATATTTGACAACTTTAGATTTACATAATACCAAACAACTCAATGGTGAAACCTTTGTTTCCTTCCTACAAAGATAGTGAACAATGGTAAGTCATTTCACGTGGTCATTTCCTAAAATTAAACTTTTGGACATATTCATGAATAATTTAAATTTAGACTTGGGTCATCACTTGTTACTCCTTTTCCCAAGATCCTTTGACAAAATGATTGAAAAGGGAATTCAAGTTGAGAGAACATTAATTAATAGAGTTGCAATCAAAATATTTAAACTAGACAATAATTCTTCCAAACCAATGAAAAAACCAAAATTATTTGACAAGAAAAAAAACCTTATTGGATATGGTGTGACTGATGTAAAAAAAATTCAAAACCCTCCAAATCAAACACAAACCTACACCCAACCTATCAATACCATAACTATTCTTGGTGGATAACCTAGACAATGAAGACCTAAGCATACATTAACTCAATTGTGTGACACTTATGATTTTTTTCCAAAAGTTATCCCATACTAACATGATCACTTAGCGTAACACCGAACCTTTCAATGAAAATGTCATTAAACCCAATTGGTATAAATAAGATTAATATTGTGAATACCATAGGGTCAAATAACATTTTACTAATTGGTATATGTGCCTCAAGCACTATGTTCAAGACCTCATTGATAAAGGGGACATAGAGATTGAAAATCAAACATCCAAAACATCCAATAACCAAAAGCTAAGGATATACCAAGATCCATTCCCCAATCTTGAGCAAGAAAAAAGAAATAAAAAATAAGAACAACTGAAAGTTAGTAATGCCAATCAAACTAGTCATCCTTTTAACTCTATAGTCAATAGTGTTTATTTTATGAAGAAACACATCAATGTCATTACTTTACAACCCCAAGAGTGTACCTCTACTAAAAGGCATGAAAAGTTTACTATTCCAAGTGCATCCTCATCTAATGTTGAATTCAAGTACAACATTATAGACCATCTTGATAAGACACCAACAAATATTTCTATATTAGACCTTCTCAAGATGTCACCTATATATAAAGATATCTTCTATAAATTCCTCCAAGAGTCTAGCATCCCTCAAGACATCAACCCTAAAAAATTCAAATAATTAATAGGCACTTTTTCAACTAATAATCAAGTAACATTTGATCATTTTGATGTCTCTCCTTTAAGTTCAGATCACAATCTTCCATTGTACATATATGTTATCATCTCTAGGTATAAGGTGAAGAGGGTGTTTATAGAAAATGGTTCGACACTAAATATTTGTACATTACAACTTATAAAAAACTTAAGATATCTACTAACAACATTGGAAACAAATATTATTACTATAAAGGCATATAACAATAATGAATAGTAATCCATGTGCACAATCTATCTTCCTTTGATGGTGTGGTCCATTATTAAAGAAACACTAGTCCATTTAATTGATCTTGATCTACCACATAACATACTTCTTGGATGTCCACAGATACATTCCATGAATGCCATCCCATTCACCCTACACCAATGTTTAAAATTTTCCCATGAAGGTATGGAAGTAACTATACAAGGTGATACTCAACCCTTCCAATATTGCAAGCTATTGGAAGACATATACCAAAAAATCATTTATTTACAAGTTACCAATTTACTCTCATTGAGAATTATTCTTTGCTTGAAAGCTATGTCCATCCAGAACATTTTTTTCAAACACCTCCTATTGGTGGTTGGATTAACACACTGACTACTTCCATTTCCATTGAAAAGGAATCCACTAATGAAGCATATAATCAACCATCCATAGAATAATCTTATAATCATCTTTGTGCTGAGCAAGCTTCAAACCAACCACTTGCTTCCAAAACATCTTTGTCCACCTCATCTCACTTTAAAATCATTGATAAAGGAATGAATGAGTACATAATCCAATATTTAAACTATATAAGTACAATACATACAATTCCATATAATTATGGTAGGTCCACCATAAAAAAGATAATAGAGTGGTTAAATTTTTTGGCAAGATAAGATTTATAAAAGGTAGTTTTCTTTTAGATGAGCATATTAAATATTCCAATCCTTCTTGGCTTTACTCCGATGAACTAGCTACTTGCTTTACCAATAAAAAATATCCCATTATTAATTCCATCATGTGTAACATAATGAATTATAAATATAAAGGCCTTGACCTCCATGAAAAAGGATCCATTGAACCCATAATAGTAAAATAAAATGAATCTCAACATGGCATAGGGTTTAATCCACTCAATGCACATCTCACACTTTTCCAAAGTGACTCTTATAGTGAGTCAAAGGATGATTCTACAGAAAGAGAAATGGGTTACATTCTTAGCCACTTTGAAGACCTTTCCCTCACCAACATTTTTCATGAGAATGTAATTCTTATACTATATCTTACATATCCATCCCTAAAAAAGTGTTACTATCACACAACACCTCCACTTGATCATTTCCAAAATGATGAGGATATTTCTGAATTATTGAGAACAAGGGGCCATATTCCAGCAGGTGATCACAAGAAAGGATTTTAAATCCAGTTAGATGGTTCAACATACTTTGGGGAACAACAAATACATCAAAATATAAATTTAGCATCTACGCCAACTCAAGAAAACCTAGAGGAATATTTCAATCTTCCTCCACCATACCCAAATTATAAAGAATAATAAACTATCTTTGTTGAGGAAACCATTTATGTGAACATTGGCATAGAAAAATATCCTAAAAATATCAAACTTGTAATATCTTTTACTCAAGAAGAAAGAGAAGTACTTACACTTTTACTTCAAAAATTCTTTGATGTATTTACATGGTCTTATGTGGATATGTCATGGCTTGATCCATAAATACTAGTGCATCATCTTGTTGTACATATAGATGCCAAACCAATCAAATAAAAACTCCATAAGATGCATCCAAAGATCACACCACTAGTGAAAGAAGGACTGAAGAAGCATCTAGTAGTTGGTTTTATACATGCTATTAACTATTCAAATTAGATATAAAACATAATACTAGTATCAAAAAAATGAGAAGGGATCAAAGTTTGTATATATTTTTGTGAAATCAATAAGTTGTTAGGTTGTGGAGCTAAAAGTTTCATTGATGCAGACATTGGAGGAGGGTGCTGAGTGTCACAGTCACCGGCATCGGTCAGGCCAACCAACATCGATCAGGTGGAGACAGGAAGCTGCCGATGACGGTCAGGGATCAGCTGACGTTAGTCACCCCCAGGCAGACAGGGACCAACGTCGGTCACCTATGTGGTTCTAAAACTACCAGTTCACAGACAATTAGTTAACGAATCAGTTGTTTACATGTAGAAGGCCAATTATAGACTTGAAGTTGTGGATCTAATTATTGTAATTAGATGTCTAATTATTGTTTGCATGAGATATATATAATAGACTCATGGGCTGTATTGTAATTTGTGCTAGAGAGTAAGAGAGCAAATATTAGCTCCTTCAGAGTGAAGAAAGCAAGGTGTGTTCCTCCTAGTGCCACAGTGCCAAGTGTGGGTACTAGTTTGGAGAATCAAAAGGGTTATTCATGTATGTAGGATCTTGGTCAGCACGTGTGCAAGGCCACGTTTAAAGATCTACATGGTAAGTAAGATCAGTTGATCTGTAGGTGTATGTGTGTATAGGATCTAGGTTTGTAGGTGTGTGGAACCAGATTGATTTGTAGGTGTGCAAGATCAAGGAGGATAACAACACAACAGGTAGCAAGATCATGAGAGATCTACTTGGAGTACGGTGTGTACTCAGTCATTGAGCATAGAGGAAGGCAAGGTAGATCCTTCCATAAGTAAGATCATTTGAGTTGCAGGTTGTTGTAAGTTCATGGGAGATCTACTTGGAGTGCATTGTGTACTCGGTTGAGTATGTGTTTATACTCGGTGTATTGGCAGTAGTGGATACTGACTGGTTGGAGGTGAACACCAACTTTGTGTTTGAGTTGTGTGTTGGGACTGTAAGAGAGAGAGTGAGCTCTTGAAGGTGAATTATTAAACACTTGGTATGGCAAACTTGTAAGGTGGAAGAGTGTGTCATGTCTTTGTTGTAATTCTTTTTTGGAAGAGTATTAATATAATTGGGTATTGTCTCTCATATTCTGTGTTATTTTTGAATTCTAGTTACTTGTGCTTTTGGTTTAATTTTGCATATTAAGTTGCTTGTATATGGTAATCAGTTGTGCTTCCTAGATTACATGACATAGTGGTATCAGAGCTAAGGTTACAAGGAGCAAGTTTGTGTTTGGTTATAGGTCACTCTCAGGGGTTTCTGATTGAGTGGGAGTATAACAACGGCAGAAGAAAGTACACTAAGAATGGAGGAATTCAAAGGCATGAATGGTCAATTACGGTGTTATTAAAAGAAAGAGCAGGTAAAGAAAGATTGTTGGTTGGTAGCAGATCAGCATGAAGGAACTGAAGAAGCAGATGTTGTAGGTGTTGTTACATAGGATGCTCTAGGATGTTCCTTGGATAAAGTAGAATCTTGTTTTATAGATTCTATTGCCTCTTTCCATGTAGCCCCACATAAAGGGGTTGGTGAGCCTTGTCACATGGTTGGCAAAGGGGAAGTGTAGCTGAAATTGCAGACGGCCAACACATGGGTGTTGAAGAAGGTCATGCAGGTCCCAGTCTTAAAGATGCAGCTAATTGCTTTAGGAAAGTTGGGTGATGAGAGATGCACAGGAACTCTCACAGTGGATGCACTTAAATTAGCATGTGGTAAGAAAGCAGGTACTCTTTATCTACTTGCCTGTATTACTGATTCTTATTTTGTTACGAAGACGTGGCTTTGTAGGCTTGGTCATATGAGCAAGAAAGAGATGCATGTTCTTAAGAGGAAGTCAGATGTCTTTGACAAACTTAAGAACTAGAAAGCCTTGGTGTTTATGGAGGAGATGACGGATAGAGATTAGTGGAGAAGGTTGGGTTACTCTGAGTAGGGTAGTTTGGATAGGGTTTTGATTCAAAGAAAGCTCGTGGGTAAAAAGTCATCACTCACAGGCATACACAAGTACCGACATCGATCAAAGGTAACCAACGTCAAATAGATAAGTACCGATGTCAGTCATGTGCAGACTAGAAAAGTCGGTGGTGTCGGGCAGGTGGAGACTGACATCGGCATGATAATCGGCATCGGTGACCTAGATAGTTTCATGGAACCAACGTCGATCGGATGTAGACTATGTGGTGACTGAGGTCAGTCACTGAAACAAATTTTGGGTGGACATCAAGCTGTCACGGAGTCTCAAACTCCCATGTAGAGGACTGAAAGGGTAAGTAAGCTTCAAATTTGTTGTTCCTCTTCTTTATACTTGTTGCTCACTGGAGAGTAGGAAGGATCTAGGAAACAGTGGGAGCATGGCATGAACAGGATGCAAAACCAAATGAGAGATTTGGTAGGGTTGCTAGTCGGTATGAAAGCACTAAGAGATGAATGGATACCTTAGTTAAAGAATAGAGAGAATGGACACATGAGACGAAAGGCTAGGGTACATGGTCTTGAGGAAGTTGCAGGACAGTGGTACAGGTTTTGACAGGTGGATGACAAAGCAGGGCTTTAGTCAATGTCAGTGTAACCATTGTGTTTGTCTTACTAGGTGGATGATGATTGCATAATTATCATGTTAGTGTATGTGGATGGTATGCTAGCTAGCAGGTTTGGACATACAGGGTTTTGCTGAGCTAAAGGTAAGGTTAGTTTAGTGGTTTGCCATGAAGAATTTGGGAGCAGCAAAATTCTTTGGCATGAGAGACATGGAAGATCACAGGTTGATTTTGTCTCCAGTGGGAGCTAATGTGAATCAGGTGTTGGCAAGGTTCAATACGTAGGATACAGAACTAGAGCAAACCAAGGGCTGGACAGTTCGATGTCTGAAATCACATGAGGTTTGGTATAGACCTAAGTTTTCCCCAGTAGTGGGAGCTATCAGAGAGTTAGGAGCTAATTCAGGGAAGTGGGTTCTCATGTATTTGAGAGAGACCAAAAATAGGTATACATGCTATGCAGGGTCAGGACTTCACTACATGGGTTTGTAGGTTTGGATGTGGCAGGTTACTTAGATGACAGGAGGTGCACCATAGGATTTGTGGTGGTTGGTCTTCAAGATTGAGCTTGAAGAGGGATACAAGCCAGGAAATAAATTAGACAGTGTACAGGTACATGTATAGTGTAGCTATTTATCTCTAAGTGGGAGATTGTTAAGTTGTGGAGCTAAAAGCTTCACTGATGCAGACATTGGAGGAGGGTGCTGAGTGTCACAGTCACCAATGTCGATCAGGCCAACTAACATCGGTCAGGTGGAGACAGGAAGCTTTTGATGACGGTCAGGGATCGGCCGACATCGATCACCCCCAAGCAGACAGGGACCAACGTCGGTCGCCTGTGCGGTTCCAAAATTGCCAGTTCACAGACAGTTAATGAACCGGTTATTTGCATGTAGAAGGCCAATTATAGACTTGAAGCTATGGATCTAATTATTGTAATTAGATGTCTAATTATTGTTTGCATGAGATCTATATAATAGACTCATGGGCTATATTGTAATTTGTGCTAGAGAGTAAGAGAGCAAATATTAGCTCCTTCAGAGTGAAGAGAGCAAGGTGTGTTCCTCCTAGTGCCATAGTGCCAAGTGTGGCTACTGGTTTGGAGAATCAGAAGGGTTCTTCATGTATGTAGGATCTTGGTCAGCAGGTGTGCAAGGCCACATTTTGAGATCTACATGGTAAGTAAGATCAGTTGATCTGCAGGTGTATGTGTGTGCAGGATCCAGGTTTGCAGGTGTGCAGAACCAGAATGATTTGCAGGTGTGCAAGATCAAGGAGGATAACAACACAACAGGTAGCAAGATTAGGAGAGATCTACTTGGAGTACAGTGTGTACTCAGTCATTGAGCATAGAGGAAGGCAAGGTAGATCCTTCCATAAGTAAGATCATTTGAGTTGTAGGTTGTTACAAGTTCATGGGAGATCTACTTGGAGTGCATTGTGTACTCGGTTGAGTATGTGTGTATACTCGGTGTACTAGTAGTAGTGGATACTGATTGGTTGGAGGTGAACACCAACTCTGTGTTTGAGTTGTGTGTTGGGACCATAAGAGAGAGAGTGAGCTCTTGAAGGTGAATTACTGAACACTTGGTATGGCAAACCTATAAGGTGGAAGAGTGTGGCGTCTCTTTGTTGTAATTTTTTTTGGAAGAGTATTAATACAATTGGGTATTGTCTCTCATATTCTGTGTTATTTCCAAATTCTAGTTACTTGTGCTTCTAGTTTAATTCTACATATTAAGTTGCTTGTATATGGTAATCAGTTGTGCTTCCTAGATTACCTAACATAAGTCATGTCCAAAAGATGATTTTATATTGCCCAATATATACATGATCATGGATTCTAGTGCAAGTCATGAGATGTTATCTTTAATGGACAAATTTTTTAAGATATAATCAAATCAAAATTGCTATTGAATACCAACACAAAATCACATTCACAACACCATGGGGAAAATTTTTCAACCAAGTAATGCCTTTTAGTTTAAAGAATTCTAGAGCTACATATCAATGGGTAATGAATGCCATCTTTCATGACATGCTTCATGATATTATGGAAGACTATGTTGATGATATTATTTCAAAGTCTAAATCTAGATAAGAACACCCTCAAGTGCTTTGACGTATCTTTGAATGCATGAGAGAGTATAAAATGAGATTGAATCCTAAGAAGTGTATGTTTGGCAAAACATCAGGAAAGTTTTTAGGTTTTATTTTTTCACAACACGACATAGAAGTTGATATTTCTAAAGTTTTATCTATCATGGATATGCCCCCACCAAATAATATTAAACAAATTATAAGTCTGCAAGGTAAAATCCAAGCAATCAAGCATTTTATATCACAACTTGCAAACATTTGTCACCCTTGCACATTTTTGCTAAAGAAAGACACTCCTTTCAATTGAAATGAGAATTGTGCAATAGAATTTGATAATTTTAAACAATATATTTCCAATCCACCATTACTAATACCACCTATTATTGGTAAACCTTTTCTATTATCTATATCAACTACTTAGGTTGCACTGGGGGCATTATTAACACAACATGATGACAATGGGAAAGAAAGAACGGTGTATTACTTAAGTATAACTTTGATATTTTATGAACTCAATTACTCTCAAATAGAAAAGACATGTCTATCAATTATTTTTACCTCTCAAAAATTACTACACTACATGCTCAACAATCAAACTAAGATCATTGCCAAAATTGACCATCTCAAGTATCTTTTATCTAGAATAACTTTAATAGGCAGGATGGCTAAGTGGGTTATCATTCTTAGTGAGTTTGATCTAGAGTATGTTAATAAAAAATAAATTAAAGGATAGGTCTTAGCAGATGCATTAGTAGAAGCACCTCTAAATGATAAAGTACCTCTTTTTACAAAAAATTTGGATGAAGCAATAATATCGATAGATAAATCTCTAGTTTGGTAGCCATTCTTTGATGGTTCCTTCACCAATCATGGATTAGGAGTAGGTATATTTCTTGTCACACTAGATAGGGATTTTATTCCAAAGGCTTTTAGAATTGAGTTCCATTGCATAAATAACATATCAAAGTATTAAGGTCTTATAACAGGTCTCAAAATTATAATCCAATGGGGTATCCAACATATTTTTATTTTCGATGAATCAAAACTTATCATTAATCAAGTAACCAATGACTTATAAGATCGTGATGATAAGTTGATCCCTTACATATAGATGGTGGATAGTTTAAATTTGTCTTTGAATTCATCCAATTTGAACAAGTACCCATAATTAATAATAGGGCAAAAAATGCCATGTCTACCATTGGTTTGTACTTGATTTAAGCACAAAACATAAGTTAATGGTTGAATACCTAATGATATTACCTTAAAATATGCTTGATTCAAAAAAGGTTTTTGAGGTGGTTGGTCCCACTTCTCCTTGGTACTCTAACATCTATACCTATCTTTATAATAACACCTTACCATCTAACCTATCGCATAATCAATGTAAGTCCTTTATCCATTGTACCTCTTGTATACCATCCTTAAAAACACCTTATATCATAGAGTCTATGATGAAACTCTTTTATGCTATTTGAATTTTGAGGAATCTGCTTTGGCAATTAGGGAAGTCCATGAGGGAATATTTGGGGCACATTTGAGTGGCATGGTCCTCACACAGAAGCTTTTATGGGTAGGTTATTATTGGTCTACCATGAAATCTGATTCATGCACCTACATTAAGAAATGCATATCTTGTCAAAAACATGGGGACTTTATACATAGCCCATCACAAGATATACAACCTATCACCAGACCTTTGCCATTCTCCACATGGGGGTTAGACCTCATTGGAAAAATTAATCCTAGTTCTTCTAATGTTCATAAGCATATTATTATGGCAACATAGTACTTTACCAAGTGGGTTGAGGCAATGCCCCTTATGTTTCTATAAAGAAAATTTCTAAATTCATTTTAAACCACATTATCTACCACTTTGGTATCCCTTTCACTATCATTTATTATAATGGTAAATCATTCAAGAATAAAGACGCTAAAACTCTTTGTCAAACTTACCACATCAAGCATAAGTGGTACCCTCCCTACTATCCACAAGGAAATGACCAAGCTGAGGCAATAAATAATTTTTTTTTGTGCATCCTTAAAAAAATTGTCAATGAAGTTAGTCATGACTAACATACACATCTATATCCTCCCTTCTAGGCATACTGCACTAGCATTTGTACACCTACAAGGGAAACCCCTTATTCCCTTGTATATGAGTCTATTATACCAATATAATTCAACATTCCATCTTTACATATATCCCTACAATAGATCATTAATGAAGAATCTGATCATACTTGACACCTTAGTGAACTTGACCTTTTAGATGAGAAAGGACTCAATGCTTTAAACCATTTTTAAGTATACCACAATCACCTTCATCATAGCTATAATAAGTGAATAAAATCCAGGGAGTTTAAAATCAAAGATCTTGTTCTTAAAGAAAACAAATGCAATACAAATGTCTAAATAGAAAATAAAGGAAAGTTTGAGCCTAATTGGTTGGGCCCATATGTTGTCATTACTAAATATGGATAAGGAATTTATAGATTAGCTATAGAAGATGGAGAAGAGATTGATGAGCCTATGAACATCATTCACCTTAAGGTATTATATGCCTAACTTTTTCTATATGTTGTTGTTGATATCCTAAGTGTCAAAAAATAAAAAAAAAGAAGAAGCAAAAGCCACAAAAAAGCAAACAATTTAGAAAAAGCAAAAAAGAAGAAGCATAGATCGTCCAAAATTGAAAACTAGTTTACTGATGATTTGGGCAAGTACCATGGTGAAAATAATATTTCTAAAACCTCGTGTAATCCATTGTCTATATTCATCCTAGTTACTCAGGGACATCATGTTCCATTAGTCCATTGTATATTTCTGCATCATCTTTTTTCACTTGTCCTATAACATGTAAAGCTTAAGGTTTGTTACTTCTACTTGTGTACCTACATCCTTTCTCATGATAGAGGAACATATTCTATATCACTATCTTTGTCACAATCGTTTATCAGCTATATTAAATGATGATGATGATGATGATGATGATGATGATGATGATGATGATGATGATAATAATAATAATAATAATAGTAACAACAACAGTAACAATAACATAACAATAACAATAAAAATAACAATAACAATAACAATAACAATAACAATAACAATAACAATAACAAAAACAACAACAACAACAATAATAAACATCCAAAAACTACACACATTTCTTGAAAACATCTACCATCCTAGCTATCTTCCAACCTCGTTCACTCACATTATTTAGGTTGGTCAATTGCGTATATTTTCATCCAACACTTAACATTTCATCAATCACACACTTTCTCATCACTTTCATTATTATGAGAACTACATTTGGCCTCGTATCCCCACATGGACTTTGTCTCAGGTGGATTATGTAGGCAACACTTAGAAACATGGGGTCTCTAGGGTTAACTCGGCCATTGAATTCCCTATCATTTATTCCCTTAAGAATGGATTTATTTTTCCATTCATGAATTTCTTAGTGGTTGTTTAGTTATTATCCTACCTCTTGGATACCAATTGTCTCAAACCTTGCTTAGGATGATAAGTCTTTTGTTTTATCTTTCAGGTATTGATTACTTATTTTTGTTTTTATTACTTGATTCCTTGTTTATTTAGTTGTTGCATTGTTCATATTTTATATCTTTAACCATTTGTTTGGATATTTATCTTTCTTTTTATCCCTAACTATTAATTTGGTTATTTATCGTCTTTTATCTTTAACCATTCACTTGATTATTTTTTTGTTTCTTATTTTAGCCATCATTGGTTACTTACTCTTTACTCGTCTTATTTATCTCTTATTAATTTTAATCAATTTTGATTGTTTAAAATCATTGTGTACTTTTTTTGTCTTTAAAGAATTTTATCTTTGTTTCTTTGGTTGTTTGTATGTCATTTGTATTTATTTTATGAATGTTTTTTTCATACTCATTTTGTGTGTCCACATAATCTAGTGTAATTATGTTTTCATGTCTTTAAATGTTTTATTTTTCGTTTATATATGTATGTCAAGATTATTTTGTGAATTGAATAATAGTATGGTTATGTTTTGTATATGTCATGGTGTACTTTGTGTATGAAATCATAAATGCATCATATCAACAAATCAATCTTAGCTCAGAGAAGATAGATCCTACTTACACTTTAGATTGGGGATACATTAGACAATCAGGAACATGACCAATATGAATATGCTAGACCCAATTAGGGGATTTATTACCACAATAAGATCACTAGGGATGGTTACAAAGCCTCCATTCAAGAAAAATAATGCAATTTCTAACTAAGTCCTATGTTTTCATATTCACTAAACTAATAACAAGTAAAGCAAATAAATCTAATCTAGTGCTCACCAAAGCTTGTGGCACAAAGTGAGGGTAATAAATAACAAAAGTAAACATGCATAGAAGAAATATACTCATGTCAATGTATACAGAATCCTAATGCATGGAATATAAGTACAAATGCATATATATCTACTCTTATAAAGGAGGAATAAAGTTAGGAATACTTACCTTTGAAGATGAACTCATTGAGCCTCAATCTCTCCCTTGACCAAGGTGGTTCATAAGAGGTTGTTGTGGTATGTAAGGATGATAAGGATAAATCATCTCTAGGATACACAACCTATCAATGCATCCAAAAGATTTCTCCACAAGACAAGATCTGTATCTTTAAATAAAATATGAAACCCTAGGCTTGCTCCTCAAGTAGAATGGTGGATAAGAAGATGCACAATAAATCTTACTTCTTCTATTATCTAAATAAAATGCTAAATGATTTATGTATATAGGTGGATTTAACACTAAACCCTTCCAAACATTTCAATCAATAGGGTCAACCTAGTTGACCTAGTATCATTATTGACAAAAACTCATTAGGTCACGGGCTAGGTCATCCAAGAGTTGACCTAGACCCTAAATGAATTTCACCAATAAGAATACAACATCAACCTAGTTGACTTAGTCATGTAAACTGTGAAAAGAGGTTTTAGGTTAGGAAAAGGGGTATGGAAGGTGGTAAAAGACTGGAGGAATGTGTAAAAGAGAATAAAAAGCTTAGGAGAATCATTTTTAGGAGAAAAGCGTGTAGATAGAAAGTGGTAAAAGGGATAATAATCTTGTAAAACACCAATGGTCTACCCACCCCTTTCCCAATGTACCCCTTAAGGCATGCACTTAGATAGATTGAGACTTGATGGGTTCTTCAAAGATAGAGAGCATTAGTAATTGGTAAAAGTTTGAAAATATTATGTGTATACATATTCCCCACTCAAAGCTCATTACATGGCATGTAAGTGTAACACGAGATGGTTAATCAGGAATAAAACATGATGTCACATAATGCTAATGATAACTAAAGTGTGGTAAGGAGAAAATAAGATAAATGAAAGGATAGAATTGAAAAACATATATCTTTACTTACCTTAGTGCTGTAGATAAAGAAGGAGATGTGAGATATGTGAAGGCGTCCAATGTGAAGAGCATAAGGTGAACTTGTAGAGATTAGTGCAAAAAAGAGAAAAGAATAAAAATGTTTTCAATATAACAATATAATAGTGGAAAATATTCTCAATGACATCAATATTCCATAAATTTTTATGGTTTAAAAAATGAGTTAGTAAAAACAAAGATATGTTCAAAACAAGGAATTAGATGATAAATATTTGAAGGGTAAATAATTATGAATAGTAACTTTAAATAGGGTGAAAAAGAATTCATTTGCTATTGTTTTGACTATTTTGAGAGAAAAATAGAGCTTTGAGAGACCTAGTAACATTTGAAATATCTAAGATGGTGAGGAGATGATAGCTAAGACAAGGAGGCTGCCTAGCAGCCATAATGAGTGCAACACATGTAAGTAATTAAGAATTTCAAATTTGTTTTGAGTATTTTATTTAAAATTGAGTGTTTTATAAAAAATTATAATTTAAACCAATTATAGAAATCAAAATAAACCCCAAGAATTTGTTAAGGAAACTAGAGTTCAAATGGGGAACTAGGTTTGAAAGGGATTAGGAAGGCATTTATTATAAAAGGTCAAAGAGTTGATAGTTTGAAATAACTAGGTCTACCCAATCGACCTAGTAGGTATAAAATTAGGTTTTGAAATGGCTGACCTAGTAGGTCTAGGCCAACTTCGTTGGTTGGAGAAGAAGGTCAACATAGTATCTAGTGGCCAACTTAGTATGTTAAGTCAAAAGGCTGACTTAGTACTAAGGGAAAAACGAAAGGGTTGACTTAGTTATTTAAGGCTAAGTGGTCAACCTTGTACTATAGGGTTGACTTAGTTTGTTACAAAGTGGCTGATATAGTACTAAAATGTAGGAAATTGGTTGATATAGTACTTTTAAGGTGCTTGATTGAGTACTAAAATGGCTAATTAGGCTAAAATAAGGTAAAATTGATAAAAAATGAATAAATTAAGGAAAATTAGGTTTATTTTTATTAAAATTTAAAAGAATGTATTTTGATTATAAGTGACATGGAGGTTTGATACATCTTTTATTATTTGATTGTTGTAGGGGTGTTACAGATATTGGTGATTGGTGGATGCATCATGGCTATTGGATCTATTGGAGTGCCTAATAGATGTAGACTGAGCTAGAGTGGTCATGATAGGCTTAGAAGGCATCATGGAGATGTGACAAGTTTCACTGAGTGATGATCTAGTGGTCATGTTCCTAGAAGCCTGGGAATGCTTGACCAATACTTTTAGATGGGTGGTGGATGGGGATACCAGAGAGGTTGGTATCATATTAGAGGATGTCCATGCATTTCTTGGAATTCCTATAGGGGGACATCAATGATCATGGGGATCCCAGATGATCAAGAGGAGAGGTGAGTATTAGACCCGATGGGCAACTTGCTCATATAAGATTTATTCAAGACTAAAAGTGAGTCTATTTAATGTCTATATTGCCCAGATATTGGATATCCAAAAGGATATGATAGGGATTATGATAACATGAGTGTTATGTCATAAGTCCAATCACAAGGTATTGCTATATGTGATAGCCTTGTGTCAGTCAATAATAGAGTAGGGGGCTTTCTATAACCTAGGTTCTATCATCTAGATTTAGTTCATGCATGATATGTATAGGATGTTATCTATAGGGTAGAAGACCATGGGACTAGTGGTTTTATCGAGTGCCTAGATATATGAGAAGTTGTCGATGTACCGACTAACTGGGTTACCCCATGTGGTCGATGATCAGTTACCTTAGGTGCTAAGATGGAGATAGGATTAGGTGGCATAGGTTGTGTCCCACATGTCAATGTTATAGATGGTCACATAAGGAGAGATCATGTGGTATACTTATGTACACATTGGGATAGTTTGGATGAGTTGGGCAATAATAGTGCTAAGGTTAGCATGAGTGTAGATCATGGGCCACTACACTTGGTGGGTAGAGTTGCATCTAGTATAATGGTTACTAGGATAGTTTAGACTCCCTCACCTAGTGGTGCCCAAATTTTAGGCTCAACATGTGAGAGAGTTAAGGGGGAGAGGAAGAAGAGCACCAATCATAAGACTAGAGATCAGACCATGATGTGTAAGACCATGGACTAGTTGAGCACAATAACTAACAACTAGAGAGGGCATGAACATGAATGCAAGAGTGTCATAGGTACCACAACTAGTGACACAATAGGAAGATCAATGACCACTTGATCACACCATTGACAAAGATACTAGTAGTGAGAGAGAGCATAGAGGGTGGTCATCCAAGATGACTCATCAGTTAGCCTAGGGTAGAGATGGTCTATAGAGGCACTACTAAGGTGAGGCTTGAGATGTGTATGGGTGGTGACCCTAAGGTTTGATGTAATTGGGAGGTATCCCATGGATGAGGTATTTGGGGGATGAGATGATGGAGATATTGTGCTCGATAGTCAAATAGATGGGGAGATGATGATTGGTGACACTAGGATAGGTAATAAATGGTTATAATTTTTAATCTTTGACATAGAATACTAGTTGTATAAGATTTGAGTGATTGTAGATAGATATATTTTGACATATATCTTTGATATAATGTCTCTTTGATTTGAATTTTATAGATCCTATGAAGGATGAGAAGACCAATTGGGGATCCATAGTGAGGAGATCACTCCATGATATTCTAGATTGGGTGTGGACACCATACAATCCCACCAAATTAGATGATCCTATGGTACCATCTACCCTAGCTCAGATGAGTTGGTTCAGACTAGTAAGGGAGGCCAAAAGGTAGCTATAGGCATATAGAGATGGGCTACATCCATAGGTAGGGGTGGGAGAAGGAAATAGATAGGCATGGTAGGCCTTGGCTCAGGAGAGAGATGCGCATTTGGCTACCACTATTTAGTTAGGATAAGTACAAGCCTAAGTGGCCAACCTATAGGGATATGTAACAGGATTGAGATCTCAGACATCCTTATTGTAGCATATTATTTAGAGGGCACTATCTAAGGCATCGATGGGTAGCATGGCTAGGCCATGGTATCGATATGATAGAGCCCAACCTTAGAGCTAGAGCGATGAATTTTTATATTTTGTATCAAAAACACATGATATATATATATATATATATATATATACAACAAAATAAAAATACATGTGCTAAAAAGAAATATATCCATGCATCTACAATACAAACACATAACATCAACATCAAACTTTATAAATAAGATATATATATATATATATATATATATATATATATATATATATAATTTAGAAAGTTGGATGTTGATCTTATGTGTTTGTATTGTGGATGCATGGATATATTTATTTCTAGCACATGTATTTTGATTTTGTTATATATGATATAGGAAATATGTGTGGTGTTTTATTTTCTAGCATTATGTGTTACACATGCATGGTTAAAAAGAAATAGGTGAAAATACTTGCCAAAGTATAATTAATCAAAAAAAATGCACTACACACTAGTTCATGTTGGGAAATGTGCAATAACAAAAGATGACTAAGTATAAGAAACCAAAGAGTGGTAAACAAGAGGGCAAAAGTTTGTTTTTAAACAAAAAAAAGATTTAGCACCAAATTAAAACAAGTAAAATCACACTAAATCAAGTTGGGAAGTATGAAAATAATTTAATAAAATAGAAAGCACATGAAAGACCAAATGGTATAAAATTAAATCAATTAAGTCAATTAGTCATACTAAATCACGTTCTGAAGTATAAAAGAGAAACAAAATTGGTAAAATGGTCTTAAATTAATCATACTAATTCAAGTTGGGAGGAATGAGAAACTTAAGAAAAATAGTTGGGTTCTTACATGTAATCAAAAAATAAGAAGATAAAAGATGAAATATTAATGAAAAAAGCATAAAACATACTAAATTAAGATGGTAATCATGTTAATGACATGTAACTCATAATCAATCACATCTTATCTCATATTTGATACATGTAATTTTTGTTGTGACTTGGATATTGAAATTTTTTGTTAGGAAGTCTAGGTTCTATCCATGGTTTTACACTGTAACTCATAAAGAGAACACTAATGAGGTGGAAATCATGTGAAAATATGGTAAAAGGGGATGTTTGAAATGGTAATTTGTGAGGAAGGTCAGGTCCTATCCATGGTCATACAATGCAACTCATAAAAGGAATCCCTAGTGGAGTGATCAATGAACAAAAAAATATTTCTCAATGGGAAATATTAGGGTTGTAGAGAGTGAAAAAAGGAATGTAAGAAGCATAACCTAGGCATCTTATGAGAAGACCTTAGGAGACATGAGGCACACTAAGGACATGAGAAGACACTAAGTGACTAGTGATCATCTAGATACAAAGGATACCTATTCACTATAGGCACAAAGATGTGTAGGCAAATAAGTGTGCTACTAATATCAACTCATGTAGGTTGTTTTGAACAAGAAAGGTAAAAATTGACCTACCTTCCCACAATGTGTTCCCCATTCCTCAGGACCCCTTATAGAGTCATCGGTCTACTACAAAGATTGGATACTTATGTGAGAAAGTAGGTAGCACTAAAATATTTTTTTATTCTCTTTTTCTAATCTAATAGCCTATTGCACCCCAACAGACCTTGAATCTATCATGAAACCAACTATGAAGTTTGAGATTTGACTATAAAAAGGATATGTGCTTAGAATCATGCCTTTTAGAGTGGTTTGACTTTTTAGAATTTTGAATCTTGCAATTTAGATCATTGTCTTTTGTTAAATGATTTGGCTTTTGATTTTTTTATGGATTTTATGATTCCTTCTCCATACAGACTTGGAATGACCAATCATGAGAGATATAATGATACACATGAATGAGATTTAGGATTTGGATAAAGGAAGATAAGTATCCAAAGACAAGACTGACTAGAGCACTTAGGCTTAATGATGAACTAGCATGTTATCTTGAGTCTCAATCATGTGTATGCTTAGTTTGCGAAAGGGAATAAAGGAAAATAAAAACATATCCAAAGTGGATTGGTAAAAGAAGATTATACTGAGATGAATTGTTTGTTAAAAGATCACATGATAAAGAAAGAATGACTACAAGGAGCAAGGTTTGTATAACTAAGTTACAATAACAAGTATATGTGTTTATATAGATAAGATAACAAATAATCATGAAAAAGAACGAGTCATAATAAAATGAAATCAAGAAGAAAAAGAATGTAATTACGAAAAATAATCCATAAGAGAATATAATGACATCATAAGCAATATAAAGTGTGAAACCAAAGTCACCATGTAAGAGAGATAAAAATTTGATAAAATGTCAAATGATATAAAATAAGTGAATGTAAAGTTAGAGTACATATCCAATCCAAATAAAAATGTAATAATACCTTGCATGTGTTCATAAGTACTAATATATTTATCCACACACATTATCCATAAGATCTGATAAGTCTATATGTATTTGAATGCAAACTACAACTAATGTCGCATCAATCTTCAATGAAAGTTGAGAAAATACTTCACGTCGAATATAATAAAAAAAAAGGTAGGAATTATTGAAGGATCATGTTGATGAGGGATATCATGCATGAGATACTCAGGCAAATACATAAGAGAGGGTTCTATGGGATATGAAGGGCTTACTAGTGGGGAAGGTGCCATGAGTGAGGGACTCATGGGTGGAGGAACAATAGGTAGAAAAGGGACCACAAGAGGGGATGGAACCACAAGAGGTAGAACCATGGGGGAATAAGGCGGATCCTTATTGCAAGAATGACCTATGGGAAGAAGGGTAAAAGGTGCGAGAATGGTTAGGAGGTGATCCTTGAGATGCTACTAAAGGATGTAGAAATGATCATTGTGATGTGTGCCACATTAGTACTAGAGATAATATACCTCTTCATATTTAGGAATATACTTAGGTAATACTTTCAATGGAGGTATAACCTTTTTTGAGGACTGAGGAGTAGTGGGATGTAAGGTGTTGATATATTATCTTAACTTTTGACAATACATGGATGAATGGTTATCTATGCCATAAAAGTAACAGATATGCCTGTGAGTAGTCTTGGTAGGTGTATTTATAGGAGGAGGTAAAATATAAGTTGAGGGAGATTGGTATAATAGATAATATTTATTCCAATGACCAATAAATTTATGAATGCCACAATAAGGTTGATCGACCCATTTGGTGGTTGAAGGAGCCAACTACAGTAAAGGGAGCAGACCATCACCAAGAGAAGTTAGATTTGGTGGAGAGATTAGACAAGGCTCGAATGAAGGAGCAATAGGATCGTAAATAGGAAGAGACTCATCTATAGAAGGAATTGGAATGGGATCTAAACTAGGCTCTGCTGAGGGATGGGTGGGGTCCATATGAGGTTAAAGGATAGTTGTAAGCATCTCAGGGATAAGTAGGCTAGAGGGGTCATGGTATCTAGAAAAGTGATAAGGACTAGTCATAAAACAATCCATAAGCATACTCCTATGAGGTTATTAAGAAAATAGAGGTGTGCACACCATCTCTACCCTACGATAAAGAGGAAAAATGTTAAAATTAGGAAAAATATAGGATGGAATACTAGAAGATATATTGAAAGACTGAAGCAAAGAGGAATGATAAACTATACCTCCTAAGATTGGATCATCTAAGGTATATCCATCATCATAATCAAGTGTATGAAGATTGATGACACAGGTAGGGATGACCTTGTCATCCGATGTGGTGTGATGAATGGACTATCGAGTCTTAGTTAAGATAATGGGTATAACATCAAAAAGTGGTTGATGAGAATGAGGTTAGAAAGAAGTGGGAAGCTGAGAGATGAGATGAGGTTAGAGATATAAAGTTTTAATCTTGAGATTAATCTTGTTAGGCTCATTGTCATCAAAATCTAGGAGGTTAGGGGGTATATTCCCAATGAGTTTAGGGTGATTGTTGTAACCTTGGGTGGAATTTATAGGAAAGTTAAACCATTGTGATTCAAAAAATGGAATGTTTGGTAAGGGTTCAAGGGTAGTAATCTTGAATACACCATGGTCTTGAAATTGTTTAAAATTTCAAGGATTAGTGTCACCTTGAATCCTATAGATGGCTCTATTATGAGGAAATTTGATGCATTAGCAAGTGGAAGAGGTTATTGCTCTCATGCGATGAGTTCATGGCCTACCAAGCAAAATGTTATAGGATAGAGAGAAATTAAAGATCATCACCTTTAAATGAATAGTGATAGATGGGATGGTAATGACGAGCCACACACAACCTAAAGGAGGAATTTGCATTTGGTCGTAGCCTTGGCATTTGATGCATGTAGATTTAAGATTGCATTTGGAATATCTAAGGGTTTTGATAAAATTGAGAGAGGAAACATAAGTACTGGAAACCTCATCAATCAATGCATGTTTAACTTGGATATAACCAATCTGGATACTGATAAATAGAGGAGGATCATCTACACAAAGAAGAATCTCATCGGGGATCATAGAAGCAATGGAGAATTTGAGGGAAAGAAAAGTGTCCATTATTTCATCAACATATATGTACATCTCTTCACATTGTTGTAAAATGCTATCTTTTGATCCAAATAATGTGGCTTCTCATCCTACTAGGGGAGGATGAGGGATGTTAATTTCAAACAAAATATACATAAAATGATTACAGTGCCACAGAGAGGTCCGCATAAGTTCAAGAAATGGGATTTGAGATGGGAGATTAGTAAGTTTTGTGATAGAATCCCACTCATCATAACCCATTAGAGGATTATTAGAAAAAGGTGCATAATGTTGAAGGAGTTCCTCAGAAATAAGAGTTGAAGTCCATGTGAATTTATGTTGGTAAGATGTAAAAGGTTTAATTAAAGGACATGTTTTTTGATTATGTTGAGAAGATAGAGTAGTTGATGCAGATGTGATTTGAGAATTATTAGAATAAGTGTTGATACTAGTTCAAGTGTCATTAATGATAGGTAAATAAGCTGGAGGGATGGTAGAAATAATATGAGAAGTGTTATCCAAGGGAGGTGTTAGAATTGGTTCATCAAAAGATATAAGGTCTTCTTGCCCCAATTCGGTTAAGTGAGTAGGAGAAGAATCTTAGATAACATGAAATGTGCAAGACAATTGAGGTGTGTGGATAGGTTGAGGATCAATGAAAGCAACCACCATTTTCATGTTAGTCATACTCACCACATTTTATTATGGAGTTGGGTCAAGAAGACTATCAATATGAATTGGAAGAAGATCTTTATAGATGTCCGAATGAGCATTAGCTTGGTTCAAAGCTTGAGATTTAGTTTGTGTTTCATGGGTTTTGAAAGTAATGACATAGGCTTGTTGGCATTGATGAATGATAAAATCATGGTCAAAATTGGGACTAGAAGGACATCCATAGCTAAATTATGAAGCTACCTACAGGTCTCATGAGAATGACCCTAACTAGTGTGAAACCAAAAAAATTTATTAGGATTATACAAAGATTTCATGGGATGAGTGAGATCAAGTTATCATGGTAGATGCCTTGGTACACACTTTTATAATTATACTAAGGATAAAGGTTTTTGAACATTGATGTTGTTGGATGGAGATAAATGAGGATTGGTGATGTGGTTAGGAGGAGAAGTTGGTTTCGAAGTTCGGTTGGGAATAATAGCTTGAATAGTGTGAATGGTATCAGAAGAGTCAATGACACCATCATTGGTAGCATGATGATTCTTATTCTTGAGTAACATGAAAGTACCCAGAGAAGGTTGGGATGGCTCTAATCAACACATTACTAAATCTTAATGCTTAGTTTGGTTATGATCTGAAGGATTTTCACTCTCATATGGTTTGGGATAATATTTTATTTTAATATCCTATTTAATATTGTTTTTAATTTACCATTAGATATTATTTATATAAACATTAATTATCCACACTCCCTAGATGATTATTAAAAAACAAAAAAAACATGGGATATTATTTTTAAAAATAATAAAACACTTTATTCCTCTCCCTTGCCCCCATGTGCTATCCACTTAAAAAGGGACAGATTTGGCTTTTATTTACATTCATGGAATATGTTTTTGAAATAAAGTCCAAGGTAATTATGTTGGACCCTTTTATTGAGAATGCACACCACCTTTCCCCATGATGTTTAGGCACCAAACTCCAAACTTACCATGCACGCTAAATATCCATCCACCTTTTACTCCATGTGGCCCACTTTAGTGTGGTTGGCGGTTAGTGGGGAGATTATGTTTTTATTTGGTGGATATTTACATGGATATGTATTTTTAAACTAACTACCAAGCTTACTTTATCCTTTTTATGTATAACATTAACCTTTGTAGCATGCATGCATTTATTCCACCTATGTGGAACATCCACTCAAGTGGTTGGCATTGGAGAAAGTGTAGCATGATGTAATGAATAAAATGTAATGTTGCATGCTGGAGAAGCATTTAGCATGGGTTTTTGATAGAAATATATATATGGTATTGAGCCTTGCATCTTGGGTGCTAATGATGGCGTGGACTCTCCATCTAATTTAAAATCTATTTGATTGTTGGTAGGATACATTAGATATGTTTAGCACCAACCTATTATGAGTTACAACAAAGCGTTGGGTAGATATGGCACTAACTCAATTCCACTTTCTATGCCAAACTAGCTCCACTTATGTAATACATAACTTGGGTGGTTTTAAAACTCATCATTTCTCCTTTATATATGGGATTCATTCATGAAATAAGAAATGTAATGCCATGCTGTTAAGATGAAATCCTAATTCAGGAAAATGGTTAGTGCCTAGCTAATGTATGATGGCAGGGGAAAACTAGAAAAGACTGCCCAACATAAATCTGATAATCGATGCCCAACCAATGCCATGGAGGCATTGAGAAATATAAACTATTTTTGTTTTCACAGAGGTAGTGGTGATTTTGCATAGAGGGAATAGTGTATGTATATATATAGAGGCTATGTATTTTTGGGTATAGAGGATGTGTATTTTTTGGTACAGAGGCATAATATTTTTTTAATCTATGTAGATTATAGAGAGGTATTTATGACCAAAAGGTAGTTTATAAACCTTTTGAGAGTGTTTTGCCTCCTTGAAAAGAGAGAGAAATTGCCCATTCTAGAGATATATATTTGCAGGCGATTGTTTTGGAATCAAAGGATGTTTGTAATCTATGAGCAGATTTTTTCAAAAGTTGATCAACCAAATGCAAGTTATTTAGGGATGTAAGTTTAATCATTGTATTTACATCATATTTAAATGGAATGGTTCAAATGAACATGGGGACATAGCTAATTGGTTAACCCCATAAACAATCTCTGACCTCTATTTTATTTTTAGTTATCAATTATTATTAGTTTTTAAATTATTATTGATATTTTAGAAAATAAATTATGAGAAATTAATTAAGAGATTATTTTATAGAGATAAAATATCTATGAAATATTTTAAATGAACAATAGAGTTATATGAGTTTACCAATTCACTCATATTTAATATTGTTCAGACAATTTTTACATTTTGATTAAAAATCAATTTTATTTAAATAAATTTTGGAAATTGATTTATTATATTAAAATACATTTTTTAAAATAAAAACATATTTATTAGCAGGGGCTAATTACTATTCACAGATCATTTTGGTATCAGAGTAGTTAGAATGCATGGATTAACTTTTGATTGTGTAAAACTTTGAATTCCATTTCAGTATTGGTTGGATTATTGCAAACTTGTTGCTTACTCCATTTGTAGTATTGGAAGTATAGATTGTTTATAGTAATAGGAAACCATGGGAAATTTTTTCAAACAAGAGAAACTTGATGAGCTCGAAGCATTTAATATGAAGGTTTAGGAAGAGAACTCTTTCTTGAGAGCAAAGTTTTGCTTCGAGATTTAAAGGTTCAAAAAATAATTGCAATCCAAGGATGAAATCTTATCAAAATTTTCAAAATGATGATGGCATGAAGGAGAAAAACAAGTCCATTATGCATACATGACCTTCCTCTCCCACAAGTGCACAAACATATTCATTAAGAACTGTAAGTGAACGTGATTCACTAGTTACTTTTCCTTTCCATCATGAATCTGATAAAAAGGATTTTTGTAAGTTTGAACAACACACTAGAGGTGTAGGTTCAAAATTACTTGTTAAAATGAGATTTAATGGAAAAGACCCTGGAAAAGATGGCCAAGGCATTACTAACCCCATTCAAGTAGAGGATAAGTCTCATCATGCAGGTTTGGGATACATATTTGGTATTTAAAATGAAATAGGTGAATGCTCTAAGAAATCAAAAGCAAGAGGTGCTACAAAGAAGTTTAAACCATCTCGGATGGAAGGTAAAACACATTCTTTTTGTCAAACTTGCAATAATGTTGATTCTAATTCTACTAGATAACGTAAATATTCCAACATTACTTTTGACTATAGTATACAAAATTTGTGGTACATTTATCCATGTAGTTTTTGTGGATTATCTAATCACTATGTAGCCAAATGTTGGAAACATAATCTTTGTTAGGAAAGATTTTGAAAGACCACTCTCCTAGATAGTATTTTGAGAATGGCAGTAAGAGTATGTTTTCTAAAAGTGTAGACAAACATTTTTGTACTCATTGTAACAAGAAAGGACATGAGGTTAATAAGTGTTGGTAGCTTTATCCCAAACAACGTTGAAGATTTGTGAAAAAAGAAAGCATTGTTAAACCAATAGTTTTAGATATAACCCATGCAAAAACTCAAGGAAAATCTAAGGATAATCTGGTTAAGTGATTTGGAAAGTAATTCCTTAGTTTCATGTTTGCATAACTATGATAGTTTATTAGCATGAAAATGTTCAAACAAGTTTTAGAATTCTATTAAAAGGAATATATTTTTATTTTGAACAATTTTGGAGCTACAAGCTATGGGAAATCTGAGTGATAGGTTTATCATACTTGGATTATTTTCTCATGTTCATGGTTTTGCTAAAGCTCTATTTTTAATCTCTTGATATGTTTTCAGTTCCTGATCCATTAATAAAGGAGTTAACTCATATTTTAGTTAGGATTTATTCCCAAATGATTTAAGTTTGGAATTTGGTTTATTGGATTAACTTGTAGAGAAAAGCCAAGAGACATGTTTATCATACTTGGATTATTTTTTTCACATTTGGGTTTTAGAAAAACATCATTTTAAAACCTTAATAGTAGTATATGCAGATTATATGGGACATGATCAATATGTCTATTTTGGGAAAATTTGCATTTTAGTATATATGTTGTCGTTTACAATGTGTAAATAGAGGCTTATAAGACCCTTTTCGGGCACCGTTTGTAATTATAATAATTATACAAATTTTTTGTATACATGCATAATATTTGCATATTTATAAGTCCCTCATTTATTATGGGAATTTGTCTATAACTATCAATATGGTTACAATTAACATGTATATTTATTACACTAACAAACTAGTTTTACAGTTGTACTTGGTGATCATTTTACAGGCAGATTCATCATTTTGAAGATGTGACATTTGAGCAGGCAGTTTACTTCTATCTACAATTTGGTAATGGGTAGATATTTTTCACTCATATTTTATGGATTCACTTTAATTTTTGAATCGTTACCATGATATTTTGTAGAGTGAACCATTTACAGATTCAATGGATGACTTGACCTTTTGGGGACCAAGAGGGTCTTATTAAGGAGGTTTGATCGGGAGGATTTTCACTCTCATATGGTTTGAGATAATATTTTATTTTAATATCCTATTTAATATGGTTTTTAATTTATCATTGGATATTATTTTAATAAAGGTTAATTATACCCACTCTCTAGATGTTTTTTTTTTTTTTATAACATTGGATATTATTTTAAAAAATAATAAAACACTTTATTCCACACTTTATTCCTCCCCCCACATGATATCCACTTTAAATGGGATGGATTTGGTTTTTATTTACATGCATGGAATATGTTTTTGAAATAAAGTCCAAGGTAGTCATCTTGGACCATTTTATGTTTAGCATGCACACCATCTTTCCCCATGTGATGTTTTACTTTAAGCCTCATATCTTTATGTTTAGGCACTAAACTTCAAGCTTACCATGCACGCTAAACATCCATCCACTTTTTACTCCACGTGACCCACTTTAGTGTGGTTGGAAGTTAGTGGGGAGATTATGTTTTTATTTGGTGGAAACTTACATGGATATGTATTTTTAAACTAAAGACCAAGCTTACTTTATCCTTTTTATGTATATCATTAAACTTTGTAGCATGCATGCCTTTATTACACCTACATGGAACATCCACTCAAATGGTTGATGTTAGAGAAAATGTAGCATGGTGTAATGAATAAAATGCAATGCTGCATGCTAGAGAATCATTTAGCATGGGTTTTTGATACAAATCTATATATGGCATTGAGCCTTACATCTTGGGCATTAATGATGGTGTGGACTCTCCAGCTAATTTAAAAGCTATTTGATTATTAGCAGGATGTGTTGGATATGTTTAGTGCCAACCTATTATGATTTATAATAAAGCATTGGGTATATTTGAAACCAATGCCACTTTCTATGCCAAAACAACTTCATGTTTGGATTACATACCTTGGGCAGTTTTGAAACTCATCGTGTCTCCTTTATATATGAGATTCATTCTTGAAATAAGAAATTCAATGTTATGCTGTTAATATGATATCCCAATTTGAGAAAATGGTTAGTGCCTAGCGAATGTATGAAGGCATGAGAAAACCAAAAAAGATTGCCCATCATAGATTTGATAGCTGGTGCCCAGCCAATGCCATGCAGGCATTGAGAAATATAAATTATAGGTGTTTTCAAAGAGGCATTGGTGTTTTGCATAGAGGGAACACCGTATGGGAATATATAGAGGTTATGTATTTTTGTGTATAGAGGCTGCATATATTTTGGTACAGAGGCATAATATATTTTTAATTTGTGTAGATTACAGAGAGGGATTTGTGACCAGAAGGTAGTTTATAAACCTTTTGAGAGTGTTTTTCCTCCTTGAAAAGAGAGGGAAATTGCCCATTCTAGAAATATATATTTTTAGGTGATTGTTTTGGAATCGAAGGATGTTTGTGATATGTGATCAGAGTTATTCATAGGTTGATCAACCAAATGTAATTTATTTAGGGATAAGTTTAATCATTGTATTTACATCTTATTTAAATAAAATAGTTTGAATGAACCTGTGGACATAGCCAATTGGTGAACCCCATAAACAATCTGTGGTCTCTATTTTATTTTTAGTTTTCCATTATATCAGTTTTTTAAATTATTATTGATATTTTAGACAATAAACTATAGGAAATTAATTAAGAGATTATTTTATAGATATAGAATATTTATAGAATGTTGTAAATAAACAACATAGTTATATGAGTTTACCAAATCACTCATATTCAAACAATTTTTACATTTTGATTAAAAAATCAATTTTATTTAAATAAATTATGAAAATTGATTTATTATATTAAAATCCATTTTTTTAAATAAAACAATATTTATTAGTAGGGGCTAAATATTGTTCATGGATCAGGTCAATATCCTCCTCCAAAGTACGTGGAGAGAGAGAGTCTGGACCCAATATTGCAACTTGGGATAGCGAGCATTAGTAAATAGGTGAAAAACGTTATCATCTACCATATTATGTTTGTAATTTTTAGATAAGGTCTTCCATATTTTGATGAAAGATTGTGTAGTTTTGGTCTCAAATTTCTTACAATTGATAAAATGGGCCAAAGTATTCTCAAGGAGATCATTAGTTTGGAACTCTTGGACTAAAGCATTAAATAAATCTTCCAAACTAGTAATAGAATGAGATTTAATTTGGTTGTACCAATATAAAGCATCGCCCATGAAAGTTTTTGCTAATAGCTTGGTAGTGGCAAATGTGTTTAATTTGACCCAATTTTTATATAGATTTCTAAATGTTTTTAAATGAAGAGTAGGATTGGTTGATCCATTATAATAAATGGTAGGGGTGATACCTACTATATCGATATTAACAATTTGAGATGTAAATGTTAGATTATTATATTTGGTGATTAATTCACCATAGGCATATTATTATTTATTGGTTCATTTGTTATACCTAAACTCTATTCTAGGTTTTTTATTTGTAAACCTTCCTATATTGTAGGAGGTTATTCATGATATTCCCATGGATATGTATTAGCCTATGTAATTGTTTCTTTTTTAGTTGAATAATATATTATTCATGCTCTCATTTAGTTTCAGAGCAGGAGAAGGAAAGTAAGAGTTTCATTGGGAAAATCCCAATCCCTCTCCACATTTACGGAATCACACCTTCAACTTAGAGTCTGGAGTTTCCTCTACTCCCTTCATCCAACTATGGATTATTAATCCCCACAGGCCTACACATATTGGCCAGGACCAATTGGATGGAAGATTACTACATTTTAATACATATAAGTAGTGTTTAAAGCACACTACAATATAAAAGCGCATTCCATATTAAAAATTGTAGTCTTTATGTTTGGTGCGGTGTTGAAGCATTTTGGCATACTACCTCATGGATCGACTGGAAGCATTTGGTTGGAATAAACTACAACAAAATTATGCTTTACCAAAGTTATTGTTTATTTCTACGTGGAGCCAAGTCAACTTTTAGCTTATACGGTTGGCTCAACTTAAATTCTTCTTTAGAGTGTTGGAATTATTTATAAGGAGCCAAAATTGCTTTTATAATCTCAAAATTGCTTATATTCCTGCCAAAATCACCTATAAAATATTTCCTTTGCCAATTTTTTTAATGCAAAACCACTTTCTCCACCAACCTGTGGTATTCTAAAAAAGGTATGATTTTGCTCATGTTTTGCATTTTTAAAGTCTTTAAATAGAATTTTTGTCTTCTATATACTTGTATTAATGCATAGGGTGGTTGGTAAGATATATTTTTGGTAAAAGAGAGGTGAGAGGTTAAAATCCCCCAAAAAGGATTTTTTAGAAGAAAAAGTAATTTTAAAAGTCTCTCTAAATTTGGCAATTTTGTCAATTTTAGCTGTAACTACCCAAATTTAGCTAGGAATGTCATAATTTTTTTTTTCAAAAGAGGCCAAAGAGCCCAATTTAGTTTTTACAAAAAGGGGGGCTATTATTTTGAACAAAAAATTAATATTTTTCTATATATTTTAATCTTTTAAAAAAATCATTGTAATATTTCATTTTTGCAAAAAAAAAAAAAAAAAACACACACACACACACAAAATAGTGCATTTGTTTCACATTCATAGTGTTCGATCATAGTTATGCCTCTAACTTACATTTATGGGTAATGCCATCATGCTTGAGTTACTGCATACATAGCCTAACATAGTTGTAACAATGACATCTAGGCATTAACCCTTATAATAATTAGGGAGAAATAAGGTTAAAACATTCACTGAGCCATCCTTCCATTTTACCCATTTGATTTAGTCAAAAGGCATAAATCTTGAAGGTGGAAATTCTAAGTATATAGTGAAGTTACGTGCACATATGAGGAATTCCATCTAATCCAGTGCCAATGACTGGCTGTACCTCTTTCATTACTATCTAAGTACCACGTATCAATATCTTTCACCTATGTTTATGCTTCTTTCATGTACTACCAAGTATATAGAATGGGTGAGCTTCTTCCATATATCGATGGATATACTAGAAGGGCACATATAAAGAAAATATTGGTATCCCAAATGAATAATATAATTAAAGGGAGACCTTGATACCTAGAGTGATAAGGAACTAATCCATCACCTTTGGTTAGATTCTTTACAATGGCTGGAATTGGGCCAAACTTCTTTCTACCAGACTCACAGCTTCTGCATGGCAATAACTATGCCGCTTGGAAAACTAAAACTAGGACACATTTGTAATTTGAAGAGATTTGGCCTATTTTAAATGACACTCTTACCTAACATGCTACTAATGTTTATCATCAAATTAAGTTTAATAAATCTAATTAGAAGGCAAAGTTGATAATCATGTTCAGAGTACCAGATGAGGTACAACCTCATATTCATGAGGCCACAACAACAAAAGACACTTGGGATAAACTCCAGATGGTCTATGAGGCCAAAAATGAAATAACCATTATTTATTTGTAGAGTCAACTTCATTCTATCAAATTGAAATCTAATGAAGAAGTGGAAGATTTTCTATGCCATGTTGCAACCCTGAGGGCTTCGCTCCAAGCATTAGGTGAAACAATGTCAGATGCATCTCTTGTACCTATTGTCCTGAGAGCACTACCACCCTCCTACAAGATATTTTTGACTAATTTGATAGTCACATGATATAAACCATCTTTTGACAAGTTGGGAAACATGTTGCAACAATAAGAGTCTATGCATACAAAAGAAGAAGAATTAGAAAAACATGCTCTTGCCTCTAATCAATAAAAAGGTAAGAAGTATACCAAGTCTTCTAAATAAAAGAAATGTCATAAACATCATTCATAGGGAATAAACAACAAAAATTTTGCCTTATATGTGGAAAAATAGGCCATGAGCTAAATAATTGTTGTTATAACTCCTTTGTACAAGGCTCTTCAAGCAATAAGAAGTCCAGTCACCAATAATCATCTCATACACATAAAGGACAAAGATGAAATAAAGGGCATTAGAAGAAGTCCAATAAAAAAGGAAACATTACTTAATAGAAAGACACCCACTCCCATGAGGACTTCCTATATGTTACACAGTCTCATGATGAATCAACCTCACAAAGTTCTATCTGGTATGGTGACTTAGGTTTAGCTCAACATGAATGAGACTTCCCTAAAAAATCATGTATCTTTAGGTGATGATTCATCCTACCATGTTCAAGGCTTTGGTAATATCTTCTTACCACTTAGATGACATGATTGTAAAATCTTGGATGTCATGTATGTCCCAGGACTCACAAGGAATTTTATATTTGTCAGTTAGCTACTTGACCACAACCTCAAGATTGAATTTTATTATAAAAGTGGTAAAAATATGTGTTTGATCAAAGATAAGTCAAAACACTCAAGAATAATTACATGAGCCTCAGGAGTTGGAAAAATATTCTAACTTGACTTTGTTCAGTCAAACAATCAAGCACTTGTAGCTTGAGATTCAGACTTAGCTAATTTGTGGCATCACAGATATGGTCATGTTAGTTTTGGATACATAAATGAACTTAGTAATTAGAACATGGTCCATGGAATTCCTTAGTTGAATAAAAATATAGATCTCTACATTGGTTATTTATCAAGGAAACAACATTGAACATATTTTAGTCAAAGTTCCTCAAGAGCATCTAGTAAGCTTGATCTATGCATACCAATCTATGTGGCCCCATGAGATCTAGTCACTATGGTTTTTAGTATTTCATGCTATTTATTGATGACTACTCATGCAAGATGTGGGTCTACTATCTAAAGACCAAAGACAAAGCCTACAATACTTTCAAAGAGTTCAAAGCAATAATTGAAACTGAAATTGGGCCTAAAATCAAGGCTCTCTACTCAAATTAAGGGGGAGAATTCACCAATAAAGCTTTTTATAATTATTTGAAAGAACATGGCATTCATCAACAAATGACTCCTCCATACACTCCATAGTAGAATGGTGAAACTGCACTATCATGGAAATGGTTCATAACATGATTGAAGATTTAGGTTTGCTATGCACATATTAGGAAAAAGTAGTGAAAATAATAGTTTATTTATTGAATAGGTTACCTAATGTATATCTTCATAATATGACTCCTCATGAAGCCTGAATAGGATATAAACCTTCCATTGCTCATCTTTGAGTTTTTGAATGTAAGGCTTATATGCATGTTCATAAAAAGAAGAGAAAGAAATTGGATACCAGATCCATGCCTTATATCTCCTTAGGGTACAATGAAGATTAATTAACCTATAGATCAATGGAACCTAAAACAAAGAATATCTCCATCATTAGGGATGTAGAATTTGATGAGAAAAGTAAAACCATTTTGCCTTCGACAAACTCACATGATTCAGTAATCAAACCTCTAGACAATTTAAAAGGTCATAACCACACTTGAAGGTGACAATGACGATGAGGATGATCAATTAATTAATAAATATCAACCCACAAGAATAATGTAATGTATGCCTAAATGATATACAAGTACATTAAGAGATGTTAAACTAGATAGAACTCTAAACACATTGACTACTAGACCAATGACTCAAAGCATGACTCAAGCTGAGGTCAATTTAGCCCTAATGAGAACAATTACAGAATTAGTAAAGCCCATGATAGTTCAGGAAGCCCTAGAGTCTAAACCTTGGAAGGATGCCCTGGATGAAAAATATCAATCACTGATGAAACACAAAACATGGAAGCTTGAAGATCTTTCACCAGGGAAGAAGCCAATCGGTTGTAAATGGGTCTTCAAAATGAAATACAAAGCAAATGGAAGTATAGACAAACATAAGGATCAACTCATGGTTAAAGTATATACACAAAAGGAGGGCATATATTATGAGGAGACCTTTATTCCTATGGCCAAGATCAAAACAATTAGAATGATGTTTGCCTTTGCTACATAATTTGGATGGAGGATCCACAAAATGGGTGTAAAAAGTGCCTTTATCAAAAAATATCTACAAGAAGAAGTTTACATGACACAACCAGAAGGTTTTATCTCACTTAGTGATAAAGGAAAAGTATGTAAACTCATAAAATCTCTGTATGGTCTCAAATAGGCTCCTTGATCTAAGTATATAAAGATTGATGAACATCTCATCCAACATGGATTCCAAAGGTGTCCCTATGATCCAAATCTCTACCTAAAACAATAAGGGGGAGAGATTTTAATCATTGTAGTATATGTTGATGATCTAGTCATCATTAGAAATTTAGTGAAGATGATAGATGCAACCAAGAAAGATCTTAACCGATCATTTGACATGACAAATCTCAAGCTTATACACTATTGTCTTAGATTAGAAGTATGGAAAAAGGAACATCACATTTTGTGTCCCAAATAAAACATGCCAAGATAATGCTCATGAAATTTAGGATGATGGATAGTAATATAATTACTACACCTATGGATACAAGGCTTCAATTATCTCATACAGATCCATCACCACAAGTAAATACAACTCTCTATCAACATTTTCTTTGGAGTCTTATTTACTTAACATATACTAGGCTAGACATTAGTTATGCAGTTAGCTATATTTCATGGTTCATGTAGGAGCCAAAGATGTCTCACTAGAAAGCAACAAAACGAATACTAAGATATATGAAGGGTATAATGGACTTTAGCCTTGAATATAGAGGAATGATAATTTATTCTTGATAGGATATTCAGACTCAGATCATGCAAGAAATATTGATGACAAAAAATTAACTTCTAGATATGTGTTCTTTTTAGGATCTGGTCCCATATCTTGGGGGAGCAAGAAACATAACTTTATTTCTTGATCTTCCATTGAAGCAAAACATCATGCTATAGGAGGAGTTGTCTATGAAGTGATATGGTTATGTCACATACTATAAGGATTAGGAGTACCACAGAAGACACCTACCATCTTGTACTATGATAATGAGGGTGTTCTCAAACTTGTTCACAATCCAGTCTTTCATGAACTCACAAAACACATTAAGGTGCAAGTTTATTTCATTCACGAACATGTACAATAACACAACATCTAGATCCAATATTTCTTGATAGAATAAAAACGTGCATATGTATTCACCAAGTCACTTGCATGTGATAAATTTGAGGAATTTAGAGAATTTCTCTCATGTTCACTTCAAACTATGCTGAATTAAGGGGGGAAATGTTAGATTATTATATTTGGTGATTAATTCACCATATGAATATTATTATTTATTGGTTAATTTGTTATACCCATGAACTCTATTATGAGTTTCTTGTTTACAATATCCCTCCCTCTATATCAAACCTTATTTTATTATAGGAGGTTTTTCAGGCTATTCCCATGGCTATATATTAGCCTATGTAATTATTTGTTTTTTAGCCGAATAATATTATATTCATGCTATTAGTAAGAGGCTCAATTTTGAATATGCTCAAATTTTTTAATTAAAAAGAGGAGGTTAAGGGATAAGATTACCATGGGAATCCCTAAGAGGAGTTAGGGGAACATTTTTATTATGTGTGCCCCATAGCATCTGTTGAGGGTGGGTTTGAAGATGGATAAGGTGATTTTGCATTTGCATCATTTGATTTGCATTGTTAGCTTGAAAATAATTCATTTGATTAAGAGTTTGTAATAGGATTTGATGGGTTAAGTTGCATTATTAGCATTGTTTGAAGTATTAGAATTGGTATTAGTGGCTTGCATACCACTATGAGTATTAGTAGGAGCTTGAAAATAACTGTTAGTAAGTGAGGCACTAGTGGTATAATTTGCTTATGTGGTAAAAGACGGACTAGTAGAGGGATGAGAAGAAGCAACACTAGAGGCATGATTGCCATGAGTAGCAAATGATGTACTAGTGGAGGATATGAGAAGAGTGGGTCTTGGAAGAGGCCCACTAGATGTAAAACCTACCATATTAGTATAGATATTATGCATGGAGGTAGAGGAAATCAAAGAAGAGGAAGTCATGGTATGAAAAGGGGTCAAAATAGAGGGAAGTGGTTCGGAAGAAAAGAAGCCAGTATCCCCAAATCCACATGAGAACATGGGAGAAGGTGAATGGGGTACCTCAACTTGACCACTTGTCATGAGATGGTAAATAGTAGAAGGATCCTTTCCTTAATGTTGAGGAAACTCATTGATGAAGAGAATTTATGGTGTATACTCTAATTTGGGTTGATCTTCAAGTAAAAGAGAGGATTATGAAGTAAAGAGGAATGAGGATGGGTCCCATAGTTTGTAGTGTGAGTGGCTATATGCACATTACTTTCATCTAGTATAGGAGCTACAAGATGCTTATGAGAGAACCTATTAGGGTTGGTGAGACTCATGATATCCATTGAATTAAACTCAGTGTTGTCTTCAAATAGGAATTTCATGATAAAAGAGAGAGATTAGGGAAGCCAAAAGTTGATGCAAATTAAGGAGATACAAAATACAGATAAGAGTACATAATCGATTGGGTTGACCTAGTACTAAAAATACGGTATGAAAGGTAGCTTGATAAGGATATAGAGTTGACAGGGTTGACTTAGTAATGTAATCTAAGATATAGGGAAGCCTGATAAGGATATATATTTGACTAGGTTGACTTAGTACTATAACCTAAGAGGCAAAAAAGAGTATTAGGTCAACCAGGTCAACTTAGTACTATAGGTAGGGGAATAGATTGTCTGTAAAAGATTGTGTCAAACAAAATGATAGTGAATTGAAAATAAGGGAAAATTTTGCAATGTACTTTAAAGTAAGAAATGGAAGAAAACACATAAGTAATTGGATCAATGAGGATGATACAATTAAGTCACACAACAAAAAACCTTAGACCAACACTATTTAATGCAAAATTTTTCAATACAACATATAATGAGCAGAGTGCAAACAATCAATTGAAAAGTAAATGCTAGATAAGTGGTCATCCTAAATGTTATTAGATTAATTTAAAGTGTTATTTTAAGTGTGATAGGGAAGTTTTTTGAAATTAAGGAACTAGAAATAAATCTATGGATGGTTTTAAGACATTTAGGTTGAAAGGAATTTGTGTTGGTAATAGTATTAGCTTGGTATTGGGGCCTACCCACTCACTTCACAATTCCACAGTGATAAGGGTGTCGGGTCCTTTACCAATATATATCATTAACCACATGTTTATACTTGGCCAAAAAACCAAATCAGCTTCCCTCTTAGTGATGAAATCCAAGTAAGTAGGCCTTAGGTAGATAAATGTTTAAATGTGTTTTGAAATTATGTGATTTGGTAGTGTGTACAAGAAATAATAAAATATTGTAACTAAAAAGTATATTTATAAACCATCTACTTAGAATATGTGAGCTATTCTAAGCATGAAAATAATTAAAAATAAAGTGTGAATTAATTACTAGTATATAGTTGTTAATTCCCAAATTTAAGCATAGTACAGAGTCAGCTCAGATGATAGTGTATGCAAACATTATAGAATAGAGTCAATAGGGTTTCTATTTTACTATAGAATTAAGATTCCTTAAGAACTAAGTTGACTAGGTTGACCTAATATTTTAGATAGAAGATAGAATATAGAAATAGGTCAAGCAAGTTGACCTAGTTTGTTATATGATTGCAGTTTTGAAGATTGAAAACTTTTCAAAATAAAACTATAAGGAAAAATTGAATTGAAAGAGAAAGAAAAAAGGAACCTTGGTGGGTTGGAAGATGCTGAGGACTATGAAATTTTTGTTGAAGTGCCTTGAATATTGCTTTCAATTTCTACCAACTATGTTGACTAGGTTGAGCTAGTTTTGTTCTTTATTTGCTGAAACCTATTAAGATGACTATATCGACCTGATCGACTTGGTTTGTTATCTAGAAGTTGATTGTGATACTAAGTTGACATGTTCAACCTAGTTTATTATTTTGGAGTTGAATAAAAGACCAAGTTCACTTGTTTAACATAGTATATTGTCTATAAGTGAATAAGAGTATTGTGTCGACCTATTTAATCTAATAAATTATATCTGATGAAGACCTACACAGAAAGAACAAAGTCATTTTGATGTGACTGTGTGTTAAACCTGCACATAGAAGTTAGAAAGTATACTAGCCTTGTCGATCTAGTGTCATAAAAATAGAAAAATAATAAAATGAAAGAAATGAAAAGCATGAAAGAAAACCTGTAAGGGTTAGATTCACATTAAGTTTACCAAAATGTATGCAATAAAAAATGCATCAATCCAAAAATTAATCCTAGCTCAGAGAAGATAGATCCTACTTACACTTCTGATTGGGAATACATTAGATAATCAAGAACATGACCAATATGTATCCACTAGAGCCAATTAGGGGATATCTTACCACAATAAGATCACTAGGGAGGGTTCTAAAGCTTACAGTCAAACAAAATTATGCAATAGCCCTAACTAAGTCTGATGTTTTCATATTCACTATATTACTAACAAGTAAATCAAATAAATCTAATCTAGTGCTCACCAAATATTGTGGCACAAAGTGGGGGTAATAAACAAAAAAAATAAACATGCATAGAAGACATATACTCACATCAATGTAGACATAATCCTAATACATAGAAGAGAAGTATAAATGCATATGTATCTACTCTTATAAAAGAGGAACAAAGTTAGGAATACTTACCTTTGAAGACAAACCCGCTGAGCCTCAATCTCTCCCTTATCCAAAGTGCTTCATAAGAGGTTGTTGTGGTATGTAAGGATGACAAAGATAAATTAGATCTAGGATACACAACCTATCAATGCATCCAAAAGACTTCTCCACAAGATAAGATCCATATTTCCAAAGAAAGTATGAAACCCTAAGCTTTCTCCTTAAATAGAATGGTGGATAAGCAAATGCACAATAGCTCTTACTTTTTCTTCTCTTCTCTAAATAATGTCAAAATTATTGTGTATATATAGGCAGATTTAACCCTAAAACCTTCCAAAAGTTTTGGTCAATAGGGTTGACCCAGTCGACCTAGTAATGTTATTGATAAAAAATTACTAAGTCACGAGCTAGGTCAGTCAAGAGCTAATGCAGACCCTAAATGAGTTTCACCAATAAGAGTACAAGGCTGACCCAATTGAACTAGTCATGTAAACTATCAAAAGAGGTTTTAGGTCAGGAAAAGGGGTACATAAGGTGGTTAAATACTGGAAGAATGTGCAAAAGAAAAAAAAAGCTTAGGGGAATGGTTTTTAGGAGACAGATGTGTAGATAGCAAGTGGAAAAAGGGACAATAATCTTGCAAAGCACCAATGGTCTACCCATCCCTTTCCTGATGCACCCCTTAAGGCATACACTCAGAGAGATTAAGGCTCGATGGATTCCTACAAGATAGAGAGTGTTAGTAATTGATAAAATTTTAAAACTATTATGTGTATACAATTTGCTCTACACAATTTATTCTTTCTCAATCCATAGGCCTAAAACGTCAACATTGATCATGATTATTTAATGTCATTGGTGATAATGTGTTTTATGCTATATTAAACATCAAGTTTATCAATACTCATTATTATTGGAAATCCAATGCAAAGAACACTTAATAAACATGGCAGCTATCTAAAACCATTATCCATACATCCATAAGCAAATTATATATGTCATATCCCATAATGAATTCTAAAATGAATTAACATATACTAGTGTGAATCAAAATGCAAGAAGTATAACAATACTTAATCTATCAATCTATCCATAAACCATGCATAAATGAAAATAATAATCATACAAATTCCATCAATAGTCTATAATGTCCATCCAAATAGTATAAGTCTCATAAAAATCATGTATATATATATTGAGTGTGTCTATAAAAAAGGTACATCTCAAAATATACATGTGTCAAGTCTCACCTTGCCCCTCATATAAAGTATCTGATGTTGAACTCAGCTAATAGCATTGTGGAGGACCTATTACACAATGTGAAACTTGTCCCAAAGATCTCTCTGACTCTTTAGGCTAAATTGATCTCCCTGATATAGACCACTAAATTGAGTACTCCATGTAACATGGTGCCCTTTGTACACATGGAATGACCTCATTGTATAAATTCCTGTAGTATGTCATATGCTCCATGTCCCTCATAATCCTATCCAATATGGCTACTTGCCCCTATCTTTTTAGCAAAACCCTCACCTCTGCTAGCTTTATCTTAAATATATCCCCCTCATGTCTATACCTCTAATTCAATGCTATACAATTTGGAGTCTATGTTTCCACATCATGTGTCACTACTCCTAATGTTGTAGCAATACCATCTCTCTCTAATATCTCTACCTCAACCTATAATATATCCACCTCTCCCTGTAAATGTCTGATATCATCCACTCTAAGTGTCAATTGACCCCCTCTACTATCCACCTTACCCTGTGATCTATAAACCACTCTATATAACCCTACAATCTCACTACCATGAGTTCAAATATCTTGATATAGTATGTCAATAAGGATCTAGTTATCTTGAGATCTACCTATATATGAAGGACCAATTGTGTCCCCTCTAACTACATGTGTCTCATGTCAAGATCTCATCATTGTGTCCTCTCCACCCTTATATCCATCACTATCAATAACAACCAATAGAGTGTCTTTTCCACTTACCTACTTTGTATCTACCCTCATCTCTATATCCCCACCCACATCAATGCCTAGCTCACATAGAATCTTGACATCCTCTACCTTAGCAATCTCTACATGATGCAACTAGATCTCCTATACAACATGTCTCATGCCTCATCCATGTGTACCTTATTTGTCTCCTATCACTACCCTCTTGATACAAGCTCCTAATACTATTCCTCTTGGTTGCTTACCTAAATTGGAAACCAATCTCTACCTCTAAATGTTTTGTGGTGCATATGGAATTGTTAATCTCATAGGCCATTATCAGGCCCACCAATCTTCATATCCATATACTACCCCCACATTAATAACATCCCTCCTACCACTCTATGTAATCATCTATACCTATAACTAGATATGGTCTACTATCACAAGATCAATAATAACCCCCCACTGAGCTCTCTCTCTCTCTCTAACTGCTCATGTAAATATATGATGACCTATAAGAATGTGTTGTCTAATACTAAACTTTCTCATATCCTTATTAGGGAAATATATATCTATAATATAGTCATGTATACCTATAACATAACATTGGATCATCATATAATCCATGTATAAATAATCCTATGTCCACTGGAATATAATCTCTCTATATGGTCTCTAGGTGATCTAATCATCACCTATCTCATCTACAACCCTCCTGTAAAACTCTAAGTCACCCAAGTGTGGTCAATGGGTACCTATGATCATATGCATTCCATATGTTATCAAACCATCAATAGAGTGTGTGATCATATGTCCATTAGACCTCTCCACTATGATGTGATACTAACACTGAACCCCTAATAATGTGAAAGCACCAATCTCCTTCCCATTAACATAAACCACATGGTGAAAATCCTTGTATAAATGTGAAATAATTCATATCCACCATGCAAACCTCTCCCCCATCTCCATCATGTCTCTAATGATTTATAGTAAACTAATAGGACATAATCTCCCACTGTTATCAGGAAGCATAATGCCATTGATAACAACCATAAGTACCATAGTCAAGAAATTAATGTCCAACTGTATGTAGTAGCCAATGTCTACCCCTCATCTAAAAAATAGCATCAATATATCTCTAAAAATCCTATATAGTGTCATCTCCTAAGGACCTTGACATAGTATAATCATCTACCTCATATTAGAATACCCAAAATCCAATACACATCCTCTAGTGTCACGGTCATCTCACCTGCAAGAAGGTGAAATGTGTTGGTCTTATTATGTTATCTCTCATCCAACATAGTTAATAAAGACCTATCTACTTGAATATAAAGCATATAAGTGATGTATGATAACCTTTTCGCATCTAATACCTAAAACTCATACTTAGTGAATCTAGTTATTCACTTTAATGCACTAGGTCTTTGTTTTTGTGTCATAATACTAGCAATAACTCCTAAAAACATAACAAATTAGCACAAGGTTAATTATATATATCAACATAAAAATATTTTTACCACTAATTTAAAACATTCAAGAATAGATTTTACAAAAAACATCTTTATTCATATTATTTTTTGACAAACTTAATATTTTCCCTCGTAATAGTGCTTGCATGAGTGTCAAGGTCCATAAATAGTGTGTACGAGGGTGTCAAATTCTAATATTAGTATGTGCACGAGTGTTAGTTTCTAGTATTAGTGTATGCATGGGTCTCAGATCCCACTTAGGGTTCTTGTAGGGGTTGAAAAACCTGGTGTTGGATCTAGCATAGCTCAAATCCCATTACAAGTCCAAACAAGGTTTAGACTCTATGGTATGCCTGAGCACTACTTAGATTCCATGGTGTGTCTAAGCAAGGCTTAGACTCTATAGTATGTATAAGCACTACTCGATGTTTGTGGGGACTAAAATTTCCTCCTGGATGTATAAACCCACTACACAAAGCCTAAAAAAAGGATGGGTGGATTTTGACACATATCTGAGTAAGAGAAAATGTTTATCAAGGTGGAAATGTTTGTTGAAGTTACAAAACTCATTTAAATAACAAAACCTTTAGATCTAAAATTTTTATAATCTTTCCTCCAAAATCAATAAATACCCACTAGGCATTTAGAAAAACCTAGTAAAACCTATAAAATGTTTTCCTCTTTGAGCAATAAATAGTATAAATATGTACAAAATCCAAAATGTTATCTTCAAACCCTCCAAAATAGTAAAAATAGACTGTCATGAAAATAGGGCATGTTTATATCCATTCTTAAGGTTTTTACATCTTCTAAATCTAATGGTACTACCTATTTTTTGTCTAGAGACTTATGTAGTATAGTTTGCATGGATTTACATGAAACCCCACAAAACCCTGCAAAAAAATTGAGATCATGAAGAACACCAAGATGGAGATAGAATATAAGCTAGATCACAATAAAATCCATGACATTCATCTACCAAAACTGATCAGATGTCATGTTAGAGTTGGACATAATTGAGGATTGGATTGGATAGGATCAAATGCACGAAGCTAAAACTATATAGAGTTATGAAATCTAAAGAACAAATCATAATGAAATAAGCTTATCCTCATAACCAAAAGTTTCATTAACATTAATTTTAATTATCCAAATATCTTTATTAAAGGAACATAAATAGGTATAATATATAAATGTCCTCATATCTTCATGATTGTGGGATTATCTTTTCCAATGACCATTATTAAACACCTAGGTGACACCTAAGCAAGCTAACTAGACCATGTAAGTAAAATCACATAGTGGGAAAAATACTACACTACAGATCAATATAGATGAGTTTGAAGTCCACCTCCAACACTTTAAAGTATTCATGAGGAAGAATGTGGAAAATGCCAAAAAAGATGGATCCCAATCTATTATGAACCTTTACACACAGTGTATTGGTAGGATCAACCAAGTCAATGTAGTCAAGTTTTTTCTTGAGGCTCCTCAAAAGGTACATGTTGAATTATTTTTGTAGGTAGAGGTTTTATTTAGGGAGCCAACTATCAACTTGCACAAACTAGATAGAGAAGCATATTTCATTATGTAGGCATTACTAGCTCAGTAAGGTACCGAAAAGTAATTGGGAAGTAGTCCCCCTTTGAATTCTAGCTGATGGTCTTACCATTACTCTTGTGGTCCAAAAAAGGAAAGTAGTTGTCATGTCTTTGGGTCTTTCTCTCTTATTATTTCTCTTCTAAGGCATGTTATTATATGGTTGCAACATCTTAGCCATGATGGCTTGGAGTGGGATTCCATACAAATAGGTGGCAGATCTAATCTTTCTTATATAAATATTGATTTGTAACACTATTTAAAGCTCAACATTTTTGTAACAAAAAACACAAGGATTTAATATACTTATAGTTTTTACATTTTTTTGTGTCTAAATTATTATTGTCTTCTAATCTTTGTGGTGAAAATGGAGAATATTTATATAAAATACTATGATATGAGTCTATCTACAATACATGTCTAATTAGTATGAGTTGCATGTTATTCTAGGTTTCTATGTTTTCTCTTATTTAAAAAAAAAAAATATAATCTTGTGTGTGTACTAATGATAATATTATAGGTTTTTATCTATGGAGTAAAATTGGAAGAACTGAGCACAGTATGCTTCTTTTCCTTGTATGGCTTAAGTTTGAGTTGATGTGAAACTCAGCATACAATGGTAAAATTTTAGTTGGGTTCATACTCGGTCTTAGACTTTGGTTTCTCCATACTTGCCCAATAAACCTTTTCTTTTTGCTTTACCCTTTCCACTCTTTTTTTTTTCCACTTTGAATCAAATTTCCTAAATCTATGAATTGTGGGTAATAGGTTAGTGATATAATGGAATCTTAGGTAGGATATTATATTTAAATGGTGTTGAGTTTTTGGTAGTAGCAATGCATCTCTCATAGAATCATTCTAAGCAGGCTATATAACAGAGTCTAATACCTACAACTCATTCCCTATACTACATCAAAATTCCTAAAATGAGAGGGTGAAATCCCCTTAACTCTCTCTAGACCTTTCAAGATATGTAGTTCAATAGGTACATTTTGAGGTCTTAACACCTTTTAAGAGAGTACTAGGTCCTTTCAAGTGTGACTCTTGATGTGATTTTATAGATAAATATTTCAATTTTTTTTAATAAACTACCTATTGATATTCACAAAAAATTCATTAGGAAGCATGTTATTTTTAAAATATAGACTTTAGAGTATGGGAGACAAGTTTTTACTAATGGATAAGTGCATAGTGTGGCCCTGTCTACTAAGTGTAAACTTGTCCTAAAATGGCAAAAGCTTCTAATATAAGAGTGACAATAAGGTATTTTATAAATAGGGATGGATAGGAATGAAATATGGAAGTCTAGAAGATGATCTTAGTAATTACAATACTTTGAAAGATTTTTTAGGGATTACAAGTTATCGTAATTTTAAATTGGCCAAGCAAGGTAAATATGTCAAGGATAAGCATTATCGAGCATTTATTGATTAAATTTGAGTGTCTACATTTTCCTCTCCTTCATTCTAGTGATTAATAAAATTACTAAAATAAATGAAATATAAAACCTAAGTGTGTCTACACACTTTTTATTTGTCTTAGAAATGTGTATGCCCCCTTGTTGAGGAATGTGCATAAGTGTTGAACAAGTGGTGAATTGAGAGTGATCAAGTCTCAATTTGAAGAAACACTAATTATGATTGATTTAAAATTATTGTATGATCCAACCCTCATAGTGTAATAAGTAATAATTGAAGAAATGGAAACCAACAAAGAGGTTCACTCAATTGAAAAATTCTACACTTCAATGAGCTCTAAAGTAGATCACTTACTAAATAGAAAAGAGTAGGTGGGAACCAATAGTGCAACTAATATGTGGAACATCAATAAGCTTAAACATGTTACACTTGAAAAAGATGAATTACACCATTACAGAGGGATCTAGATTCAAACTGTAACTTATTAAAACATTGAAAAAAGAGAAAAATGAATTTTTCAAATGATTAGCTTGGTCATGAATGTATATCATGGCCATTATACTGTTAGAGTGTGAATTTGATCTTTTGAATTTTTTTTGAGATTTTGTAACTGTATTTGCACAAGTGTATTTGTGCTCAATTAGTTGTAAGATTGGAGTGCATAAGTAAGATGAATACCCCCATAATCTAAAAATTTATTTTTTGCATGTTATAAAATGTCCAATTATAAATGTATTAATTGTGAAATATTCAAGATAAGCCTATTATGATGCTCCTATTTTTAGATGTGGGAAGTTTCATGCAAATCACTTGTCTTAAAATAAAAAGTGAAATCATTTGTGAAAGATATAACCATATAATAATATTTTTCATACTTGAATTGTATTGAAATATTAGATATGTAATATTGAAGCATATGAAGATATTTTATATTGCATTTCATCATGTAATTTGATATAACATTGAAGTAGTGTATGAAGCATGTAAAATAATTGCAAGTGTTGAATATGTATTGTAAACATAATATTTTTCAAAAATGAAGCATTAAATAACATAAGTAGTATGTGCACGATATGTATCATGGAACCATATAAATATGTATTAGTGTATGATAAGAATCATGGAAATAATATCCAATAATGAATATGTAAGCGAAGTCGCACAATGTCATGCAAGAAGGCCCAAATTCCACAAACAAGGGACATGTAAAATGTCACATACAGTTAGGAAGTTTCCCTAAATAACACATATAAGGCCCAAATGTTAAATACAAGGGACATATAAATATTGTATACAAATATAAGAAAAAAATCCACACACACATGGCATGGTGATACCATACAAGAGGGTGTCTGTTGAATATACACAAGGCCAAGGGCCACATTAAATAAGAAATAAAGTTGAATCATGTTATGTAATGAATCACACATATAGAAAATATGAAGATAACATATTTAGATCATATGTATTTATGTTCATGTTATAAAATAGCATATTCATCATAAAACATGTAAATCATGAAAGAATAATAATACATTTATTTTCATTATAGCTAAATATGGATAATAGGTTTTGGGTAAATACAACTTCTACAAGTGTTTGTATAGAATGATGAGATGCCCCTAATTTTAGCAAGGTTGTTGGGTAAAAGGTTGGCCCATCAAAACCATGTAAAAGTATGTTTGAGCTTGAAATTTGACTAATATGTGAATATACATTATGCTATGTGATAAAAAAAATATATAAGAGGTCCCTATGACCGTGTTACATTCGAGAAAAAATATTTAAAATGCATAGGGATAAGTCCACAGTATGAGAATAAGTTCACAATGTGTTCCTGTTTGTCTAGTGTGATTTTATTTAGATCGATTGTTTACATAAAATTTTGATGATGATAACGTCATATATGCATGATTATTTTCTTGGTATTGTAAAACTATGTCATATTTCACACTTAGATACCTTGTGAGAAGCATAATACATTGAAAATTTAATGAAATATAATATGTACTGAACATAAATATAGGTGGCATATGAAAATATGTAATCTAACAACTTGAGAATATGCTTATAGGTCTTGATTTTAGATTTTTGAAAATATTTTATTTTTTTGTAATTTTTAGAATATATGAATGATTTTATATTTTTTCCATGTTTGAAAATTAAAATATGCATAAGTTCAAGTTTAAAAATATTTAAAAAAAAAGGTAAGTAGTAAGGTTTTGAAAATGGAAGGAGGGGGATATTTGAACAATCCTCAACAAGATGTTAAGACAAATCATGGCAAGAAGGAAGTAAAATTAAATGTTCCCAATGTAGATGTATATTTAGTGTAGCAAAGATGAAAACAAGGCCATGTGACCTCATGTAAAATTAGATATATGTGATCATGAAATTTTGACAAAATGAGTTACCATGAAGGATGTGCATTGAAAGCTTAGTAAATTATATTTTTAGGGTTTTTAGAATTGTTTTAAATAAAACAAGGGAACAAGTGCCCAAAAATGAAAGATGGATCCAAGGGCTAGGTAAAATTAGATTAGGCATCGAATAATGAGTAATAAAAGTAAAAATTAAAGAATTTATCTACAAGTAGGTACTAGACAAGGAAGCTAATCAAGTGTATTGGACAAACTAGGAGGTTGAAATAATGATAGAATGTGCCCAATGAATGATCTCATCAATGTATCTAACTCCTTGATAATAAAGAGCAAGCTTTTATGCAAGAGTGGTGCCAAGAGTATAAGCTACTGATTCTAAATAAGAATCATATGTTGTAGAGTAACCCTTTGAATCACTACTCATACATACGTCTAAACCTATATACTCATACATGGAAGGATATAATGTAGAAAATTGTACTTATGTAGGAGCCCTATGAATAAATTGTGATGATGTATTAGATAAATACCTTGTGATATGTGCCACTTTCTACTTAGGAGTAGATATATATCTTTAAATATCCAAGTGATCATGCTCATATGTAATCATCTTATGCTAAAAAATATATGGATAAACTACAATATATTAATGTTACTAAATAGGGGAAGAAACTAAAATATACTCATGTTCATAATTAGGTGTAAAAAATAATTTGAAGTAGGCCTCTTTGAATGTGAATTCTGATCTTTAATAGTTGTATAAACTAACCCATTACCAACTTGCTCAATAACTATGCCAACCAACTATTGTCGAGTAGAAGTACCAATGGTTTAATATTCATATTGAATGACTAAAATTTTAATCACTTGATTATCATGAATATACTCTAGACATTTGTGAATAGTAGAAGGAATTTCTCTAATTTTATATAACCACGGTCTCCCTAATAACATATCAAAGACACTCATGCTTGGTAACACTAAGAAATGAGTGGGAAATATGTGGAATCTCACTTATAAAGGTAATATGATATGTCAAAGAGTATTTTGTGGATGAACATAAAATTATCTTAAAACTATAGATGTATGATTTATATTATACTCTGTATAGCCAAGAAAATGTATGTGTCATGGTGCACACATTTTCACATTATCCATTGTCTATCATAACACTATGGATGGGTTACATGCCAATGTATGCTTTGATAAATAATGCACATCTATCATAATCATCATCAACAATTTCAAAATCATCAAATTTAATAAATGGGTGTGATGCTAGCTTACTTGTAATTGTACCTATGATGCTATCACGTGGATTTCCATATGACTATATGGGAGGATGAGTATTATATGCATAATATACTTTAAAAAATTTGTGTTATCATGTGATTCATGATTGGTAAAAGGATCTTTATACATTTTTAGATTTTAATTATTATTTTCTTGTGGATTAACCTATTTATTATATGTACCAATGTCAATAATTTTATCATAAATTAGGTCTTAAATTTTTTTCTTAAGCGTCATACATCTATTGGTAGAATGTCCAACATATTTCCAATCAAAAAATACATTTCCATCAAATCTTCTAGATTGAGGTCTAGATATATCTAATTCCAATGGTGGAGGAAGTGTAATAGTATGACATTCACAAAGGTTTTTTAGTAGCACATGAGGAGGTGAAGGTAACCTTGAAAATTTCCTCTTTGGTGGGCTTGTAGTTAAATCTTTTACAGTGGTTGTGATATAGCATTAACTGTAAATTTAGCCTCATTTTTGCTTTCATTAGTTTTGCTCTTGTAATTAGGATTTCCTTGAAATTTTATAGTTGAAGTAGTAGGAACGTTGGATATATACTTGAGCTTATTCAGTGTAATAAATTTGACCTCACACTATTTAACTTTATGGTGTAGTTCATCAAAGGATTTGAACTTGTCAAACATGATAAAGTCTTGAAGAGGATTAAGAAAGATTTGATTAAAAAAAATTAAAGCTCATTATCAACCATTTGATTTGTCATTTTTGATATCATGGTCTTGTTTCTTAGAACATACTCACTAATTATCTCATTTGGACCTTGTTTGAACTTTGAAATTTGAGCATAGGATAATTTATCACCAATATTGATATAAAAATATGCCAAAAATGATTTTTCAAAGGAATTAAAGCTATAATTGATTGGAGAGGAAGATCATAGAACCATCTAAGAGCATAATATTTAAGACTTTATATAAAGAGTTTGGTTAACAATATGTCATTGTTTGCATAATATAGATAATTTGCATGGAAGGCATGCAAACATTATTCAGGATCACATTTCCCTTCATAAATAGGAAGCCTTAGAGGAAAAAATCCAACTAGAATAGGATATGATGCAATTTGAGGATCCAAAGGGTTATGAAATAAGGTACAATAATCTAATGAAGGTCTAGCATGAGTAATGGTGTGTTTAATATTAATTAGCTTAGCTTGTAAGATAAAAAGGGCTTATTCAAGAGATGCATTGGTTGTATTAATGCGAGGGGTGTACGTAGAATTAGTATAAATAGGCATGGATAACTTAAAAAGTTTAAGGGATGTTCCTAAGTCAAGAGATAAAGTGGTATAAGTGACCATGGGTGTAGAAATAAGGATAGATGTGATGATACAAGTATAAACATTGGAAGTAGGGGTCTTTAGAATAAAAAAGATTAAGAGGAGGAGGTGGATAAGTTTTATTAATGTTTAGATTTAAATTCAAGAAGTATGATAATGATTTTATTCACCTCATGAGGGTATGCTTGGATACCTTACCAATATATATATATATATATATATATATATATGTGTGTGTGTGTGTGTGTGTGTGTGTATATATATATATATATATGTATATATATATATATATGTATATATATATATATGTATATATATATATATGTATATATATATATATATATGTATATATATATATATATATACATATATATATATATATATATATACATATATATATGTATATATATATATACATATATATATATATATACACATATATATATATACATATATATATATATATATACATATATATATATATATATATATATATATATATATATATATATATATATATATATATATATATATATATATAATTCTTTCACTTTCTCTTGATTTACTTCATCAAGCTCATTTGTATCAATGTGTGTCTTAAGCTCATTAGCATATTCATATTAGGTACTATCAATGTAAATTTCACTTTTATCATGACTTTTCATTACAAAATAAATTAAAGGGAGATCCATATATGAAAATTAGTATTGCTTAATCTAACACTATGCCTTAGAGGCGTAAAATATAATATAAATTGAAAAATGAATGATTATGAATACAAGATAAATCAAACAAAGTTACTAGCTAAGAAAAAAATGCAAGAAAAAATAAAATATAAAGGGTGATCTAGGCAAGGGTTTGACTGATTTGTAAGATTTCAAATATATTGTCTCATTCATTTATTAATTTCATCCCAATGTTTTAAAGCATTAATAAAAATGTATAACCATGTATATAGCCAACTAACCCTAGTTTCAAAGGTAAATTGAGAGTAACTTCCCTAGGCAATATGTTTCTCTCAGGTACACCATAAATCAGATAGATAAAAAAGGATTCCTATTGGCTTTTATAAGGAGATCCTAGACATTTATAATATACCATGAGGTATAATGAAACTAAATTCTATTTTTAGTTTTGTACTACTATGAGTATTAGAGTAAAAAACTTCATGCCATGATGTGTATAAATAGAACACTACGTATCCTTTCATGATAAACACTAAATATTTTTAAAATTGTTGGAACATAGTTTATAAAATAATCAAAGACAAATAAAAATAGATTAAAATAAAGTAAAAACTCTTTTTAATAGGATAACAATGAAATGCAATCTAAATTTGAAAGGAAGAGCCTCTTTGTAAGTATCAATTTGAGGTGACAAGACAAGATTTTTCAATGTTAGATTTATCAAAAGTATAAAAAGCTAAATATATATGTTACAAATAGTATCCAAGGTTTAGTTCTATATTATTTTAGTGTCAAGAATCTACAAAATTAAACTAAAACCCGAAGCTAAAAATCAACAAGTAATAAGCAGTGTTTTAAATATAGTGGGTTCACCAAAATGTTTACACTAGAATTAATTATGAATTATAATTAACTCTATATGTAAATTTAAAATATTAAAATATAATATAAGATGATATGTACTATATAATATATTAAAATATAGAGATTCATATAATTTACATAATTATTACATTTACTATAAATACAAACTAGGGTCAGGGTTAGAGAATTATCCTTGAAAATTATTTATTTCAAATTATATTAAATGTATATGAACTGACTATTTGAAAAATCCTAAAAACATAGATGTATTATAAAAGAGTGGCTCAGTGTCTATTGGGACAAGTTTTTAAGAGGTAGATAAAAACATAATGTGTTGTCTATCTACTGTGACTTTGTCTTATTTAGCTATGTGCTGGATCTAAAAATATGGGATTGTTCACCTATGTATTTATGCAATGTATACCTATATGGAGCCTAATTTGATGCATGGAAGACCTATAAAACCATAACCTTGATCTAAAAAAAAAAGAGATCAAATGGAAAAATGGAAAAAATGGGGAAGTGGGAATCGTTGAACTATCCTTAGAAAACCTCTTGTTGACTAAGTGTTGCCTACATAACCCAAAGAGCCTCAAGCCTATGTAGTTATCCCTTTAAAGAAGATCATATGAATGTAACTATAAATTTTTATTAGAATGATTGAAAAGGGATGCCCTTAATAGAAAATATACAATTTTAGACCTAAGAAAATATTATAAAATTATAGCATAATTACAATAGGGATATTTACTTAGAAAAAAAATGCTTTTGAGATTAGAAAGATAAATGCCTTGTAAGATAGTGCCAAGTCATTTCAAGTGTGACCCTTGATGTGATTTTGTACATAAATATTTCAAATGTTTTTGATAATTGGACTATTCATATATATGGTAAAGTCATTAGGAAGTGTTGCATTTTTAAAATATAATTTTTAGAGTGTAAGAGACAAGTCCACACTATTGGACATGTGCACAGTGTGCCCCTATTTGTCTAGTGTGAACATGTCATAAAACGACAAAATCTTATGAAACAAGAGTGACAGTAAAATATCTTCTAAATAGGGATGAATAGGAATGAAATAAGTTTGGAATATGTTCTTAGTAATTACAATACTTTGAAGGCTTTCCTACAGATTGCAGGTTATCGAAATGGAAAATTGGCCAAACAAGGTAAAGATGTCAAGGATAATCATTATTAAGTATTTATTGATTAAATTTTAGTGTTTACAACTATCTTGTGTTTGTATACCTCTTATATTATGATTTTTTTTTTTTTTTTGTATTTTGGATTGTGTTTTGGGTGAACTTGGGAGCCTATTGATATAAGGGAGTGTGTTTGAGATACCTAGTTATTTCTAGTTGAGGGTGTTATCTTGCTAGTACCCATCTACTTGCATAGTTATATCATTTGAATTAAACCTTTGGTGTCACTTATCTTCAAATATGGGAGTCCTAGGCTCAAGGGTGCCTAGGGCAACCATATAATGATGGAAATAGGATGGGAGGTGAGCCCTTCCTTAGCTTGGACTCATGGTTACATTTTGAGATTACATGGAATCTCATTCTATTTATTTTTTGGCATTGATGTGTAAAAAAAGAGAGCATGATTTTGACTAGATTTTATGCCATTTATCTTAATATTATATTGTTATTCATGTGAAATAAAGAAAGAATTAAGATGTAATGAGTAAAAGCTCTTAATGATTTTGTTATCATGAAATGATGATTGAATGAAGCAAGAAATGGAATGGAATGATTATTTTATGGTTTAAATAAAATTTTAAATATTTCAAGAATAAATTTCATTATCTATATTTTACAATTTATTAGAAATTAAATGATGATCTTGTTTTCATATTTTTGTAATAAATTAATTTTGTTAAACCCAAGAAGGATTAGAATCACTTAGGAAATTTTTATGTAATTTAAATTATCATAATTTATCAAAATTTTAATTTTATATAAGCTATACATTATTAGGATCCTATTACAATTCACGGTTTAATTTTAGGGCACATAGTTAATTTTATATGAATTTTCAAAATTAGGTTGCAATAATTGCTTAGATTTTCTTTATAATCTACTCAAAGTTAGTGAAATTTTTATGAATGTAAAATGAGGGAAACAAATTTCAAAAATAATTTTATATGATAATTTACCATTTTTGAGACATGTTTCCATTCATTTCAAAATTTAGGCCCTACGTTTTTGTTTGTAGAAAATTTTCAAAGTTTTCATATCTATAGGGTAATTTGCTAAATTGATAGGACTTTTAGAAGGGCATTGTCACTTTTTTATAGGGTTCCCTATTGTAGGGATGTCATTCAACCATGTGACTATGTATAAAGTGTTATAGGACCCTAATTGGTTGACACATGGTTTGTGTAGTAACCACCAAGGTTTAAGGCTTGGTAGTGCCATGTGAGCAGCACCACCCCTTCCTCATGGTTTAGGAAAGACCATGTGGCTTGTAAGCCATACAAATATCTACCCATTAATACTTATATTAATGTAGAGTTGCAAAAAAGCCAATAAAAATTTAATATTAAATTTTTATTATTATTTAAATTAATGTTTATTATACCATGGTATGCTAAAGTTTTGTAACTACAGACAATATAAAACTAGAAAATTTCACTAAGAAGGAACATGTTTTACGAAGCTAATTACAGATACTAGGAGATCCCAAGGTAGGGAAACCCAAAAAGGACCCCCTCAATTTTTTGTCCTCTTCCATAGGGAAATGTTTCATGACTTGAAATAACATATTTTTAAAGATATATACATTTTATCCTAGGAAGGTCATTTTAGATATATTTAACATTTGCAGGCTCTTGGAATCCCTGGGATGGGTAGAAACTAAAGGGAAACCCATTTATTTTTCCCTCCCATTTCAAATAAACTAAAAATAATAATTAAAATTTAAAATTAAAAAATCTTCCTTCTTAAACCTCCTTGGCAGACATTAATGGTTGTTGTGGAACTTAAAGCTCCCAATGATATTTTTTAGAAACTATAGGAGCTCATAACAAGATAGAGCCCTTACTTGAAGATGGGTACCTAAAAATTTAACCCAAGCATGCATGCATAAAATAAATTTTAAAATTAATAAAATGGGGAAAAGACCAAAATCTTAGAGATTATATTAATGGCATTCGTTTAAGAATGAATAAGGAGAAGAGGGATGACTATGGATAAGTCATATTCTAAAAACCCCTTCATTATTTCCAAAATCTAAGTTTGTAACTTTATGAATAATTTGAAGCATTTATTTCCCTTAATAAGGATTTCTAGGGCTTCCTCACCTTTGAATAAATCTGACGGTCAAGTTATAAAGTATCCAATGATAGAGATGGAGTGTTCCATCTTCATGGAGCTAAGTAAGGTCCCTTTGGATCCCTTTCAATGTCATATAAAGAGCATGTGTCCTCCTTCATAATAAATTTCCTTAAAAATTCAAATAAACTTGAAATTAGATTCAAGTGTGACTTTATTCATGAATTAAGCCCTGTTATTAGTTAGAATAACTCAAGATTCTCCTTGAACCTTATTGAGAGTTAGGATGATTCATTTGAGCTAGTGGTTTCTCAACCCTACATTTTTGTAATTCAATGTCCTTTATATACCTTGGGGATATGGTTTCTACTAGGTTCACTTAGAGAGTTGTAGGATAATTAGAATAAGTAGGACTTGTATATTTACTAATGCAGGAGCATCAAGCATACAAACATCACTTTTGGGTTGTTGAAAGTCATGAGTTATTTAGAGGTCAAAGTTGATCCATTTTGGGATGTAATTTTGTGTGGGGGATCCTTTAGGATCTATTTGTTGTCCTTGAGTCATAATGAGTCATCAAGTGTGTGTTTGGAAAGTATGGGAGTTTTCCTTCCAAAACTGACCATTTGAATATTGAAACGTTAAAGAACCTATTGAGGATTGTAAGTGGTGTTTCAATTAATGTCAAGGGTGTATAATTAATGAGTAAGGTTTTATGGGTCATAAGGGTCTAATGAAATGTCAAAGAGGTGGTTAAGGTGTGAAGTGGTCTTAACATTGTCTTATGTAGGTAACTACATTTAAATGCAAGTCATGAGAATAGGTGGTAGAAAATCTTGTTTTGGATGGAAAGGGAGTTGTAATTTATTTGTGGCATGTGAGATAGTAAGAATATAGGATAGATATCCAAGAAGGAGAGAAAAATAAATCTAGGAAGGATGCAACTCCTCAAGAAGGTGGCAGAGTCCATTCATAGACAGTAGATGTAACATATGATGATTTAAATGAATAAAGTAAAGATTGTTATTGTGTTTATTATCCATTAAAAGGTATAATGATTTTAATAGTTCATATATTGCTTTATAAAATCCCTTAAGGCTATAGAGAGTTTTGATTGTGTGTTATTACAAGCCTGAGTGCATGAATACATGTTATAGCTAAGATAAAATAAGATTATAATGGAGTTGATGAAGGTTGTTAAGGAAGGAACTTAAGAAGTAAATTAGTCCTAATTTTTTTTGAGTCAGATATATCTTATGATTATGGAATTCGGTATTTCATAGTGAAATAAACTCAGACAAACCTAACTCTAGCTTAAGACACTGTACACGCCTATGATAGTCAAAGAATGAAGATGAGTTGATGATGTTTATTGAAGTATAGATTATGGTTTTTGTTTGAGATGTTCTATAGATAATAATATGATTTATGAGGTGTCATACTATTTGTCTTCAATTCAAGTTTTATTGATAAAGGATCAATACATAGTTAGAACCCTATTTGCATACATAGCCAATACTCTTTATGCACAATCAAGTGCCAAGAAAAGATTATGTGTACTAAGGAATATGAATGGTTATGAATTTGGTTAAGACTTGAGCACATGTAGAATAATAATAATATTTAATAATATTACATTGGGATATTGGAAACCTTTAGATTGCAGAGAGACCCCTGAAATCTCACACAGTCCTTTAAAGGACTCACAAAATTCTGAGTTTTGCTTAGTTTAAGGCATAATATTACTAATAAATGGTTATAACCTATTTATGAAGGTGTATATTTTTAATACATACATGTGTAATGTCTTATATCCATTTTACATAACATAAAACTAAAGATAGTGCAATTTATTCCCTCTTAGCCTCTATAGTCTAGAAACTAGGGTTTAGAAATCTAAAACCCAATAAGTTGACTTCTAACCAGTGGAAAATATTGAAACCTTGTAATATTGTTTTTTTTGGAATTTAGATAAGTATTCAAATGGTTTTGGTTAGGTAAATTATATAATAGTACATTTTGGTGATTGGGCAAGCATATGGAGGGCTAGGAAGCCTAATTGGCTAGGTGCTTACAAAGGAAGTATTATCTAAACATAGAGTTAGACCTTGAAACTTTATGGGGACTTGTAAAAATATAAAGGGTGAATAAATATGGGATTATATCTTCAGGGAAGTTTTTAGAGTGGTCAAACAAAGAGAAATTGTAAAAAAATGGCTACAAGGAGATAGGTTCACCATTGAGGTTAAGGTGTGTCAGTGCATGATGGGGAGTGAATGAAAGGTTAAGATAAGTTAAGAAAAGAGTTTTATGACCAGGAGAACCCATACATGGTGGTATATTTAGTCCATGAGATCAATCATAAGATTTGAGTTTTTTAGCCTTAAGTAGTGACTTATGTGAAGCTAGTGAGTGAACAAAGTGAGGGAAAATGAATCAATAAATAGAATGAGTGAGTGAAGGAGAAATGAGATTTTATAAGGGTATAATGACAATAAATAATGACTCTAAGTTACTTATAAACAAGGTGAATGAAAGCGAGAATGTTATCAAGCTAGAAGGAAGATCAAAGTTGTTAAGTATTAAAGCCTATACCCAAAGCAAAGTAATTGAAGTTCAAATCAAAGATTCAAGAATAAAGCCGATGGTGAATTTAGGATTATTTACATGGACACTATGTATCCCATCATGTATTACCACTCATTTCATTTAGGCATACCAATTCGCTTTGGCATTTTTCCAATCCACTACTTAAAGATGGTTAACCTTTGGCATTAAGTTGTGTAGAATGAAATTTATACATTCTCAAAAAAAAATCTTATTTTTGTGTAGTCAGTCATGAAAATTTTGGGCATGAAAAATTGTCTTAATTATCTCTTTAATATATATTTAATTTTTTGCTATATGTGTGGCCAAATCACTTGAATACAAGGGTCTTATGGAATTTTAGGAGGGTTAGGATTTTTTTAATTTATTTTTCTCTTCATCTTCAATTTCCACAATTTTTTGCACTTGAAAGGGATAGATAGGCTATATATACCAAAAAATAAATGGTTTTAACCAAAAAATAATGAAAATATAAAAATAATTACTAAATTTGGTGTTAATTGGTATAAACTTAGTTTACTTACCTCTCCTCTTGCAAAAAATTGTTGATGGTATCACTCAATGATATTTAAAAGATATTTCATGCGAGCATGGTTTTTATGAAGCAACTTGTATTTGTATAGAATGAAGAGTTTTATCAAATGTTTTTTAAATATGTTATTAAAACCTTATATGTGGTATAACACATATGGGATTTAGGCTTGGTATTACCAAGCCTAATATCAACTAATGTATATTTTATTTTAAATCCATGAACATGTTTACACTTAATTCACATTTTAGAAAAAAGAGTCCAATTTTTTCTCCCCACGCCAACTTTTTCCACTTACCTAAAAATAAAATGTAAATATATGGTACATTGAAATTTTATTTTTCTTGTACTTTAATTTTATTTTATAAATGCACTTTCAATATGTTTGAGAGTGGTTTCAAATATCTAGGAAAATATGGTTTTTGGAGGACCCCTTCAAATTTAGACTTAACCAAATTTTAGGATTTTAAGATTTCAAGATAACATTATGTTCATAAATGTCTAAGTGTGAGATATAAAACATGTTAAAGGAACATGAATATTTTTATTACATGGTATGGTTACTCTAATAGAGACCAACCTAATCATATTATATTTTAATGACATGAGATGTAGTTTAAACTTCTATTGATGTAATGCTTTTAGTAATTTAGTTTCCAATTGCAATTAATAAAGACCAAATATGGTCAATTGGATGTTATTATTACCAAATTGACTAATAATTTACTAAAAAGGGATAATTGTGATAAATAATGATTAAGATTAATAAAATGTAATTGTCTCCAAATCAATCAATTTTTACACTAGTGAGGGCTAATCACAACCAATAATGATCAATGAGGTGTGATTATCTTCAAATTATCCAATTTTAATATCAACAAGGGCTAGATACAACCAATAATGACCAATAAAGTTTAATGAATGATGTGATCAAACCTAAGTTAACCATTAAGGGTTGATTATGAAGTATAATGACCAATTAGAGATAATTAGGTATGACTAATCTCATATCAACCAAATTTTGGACTAAGAAGGGATAATTTCAACAAATAACAACTAATTAGAGTTGATTGGATGAGATTATCCCCAAATCATGGAAATTGTATACTAACAAGGATAATTGTGACAAATAAGGATAAATTCATGTCAATCAAGGGTGTGATTATCCCCAAATTGATAAACTCTTATACTAGAACAATGGCTAATTATAACTAATAATTACAAGTAAAGGTCAATGAAGGATATAATTATCCTTAAATTAATAAATATTTTCACTAATAAGAGATAATTAAAACTAATAAAAACCAAACAGGATCAATTGGATGCAATTTTCAAAGAAATGAAAAATACTTTGGGGCTATGCACATAAATAGACCCTTTTTGTGATTATTTGATGTTCTAAGGTCGTTATCAGATCAAAATTGAAAAACTAGATTCCTAATTAGGAGAAATAAAATAAAGGAAGTTCTATTTGGAGATATGTCCACACAATTGACCCCTATTTGTCATTATTAAATATTTGTAGATAATTATTAAATTGAGATTGAAAAATCAAGGCCTCAATTAGGTGCAATCACAATAATGAATGTGGATTTAGTGATATATACATGTAACTAATTCTTATTTATCTTTATTATGTCAAGACATAGATCCTTATCAGATAAATTTTGGCAATCCAAGGCCTTAATTAGGAGTGATTGATTGATTTGGGGCTATGCACAAAAACCTTAACCTTATTTGTCATTATTTGGTGTTTATTCCTAATTAGGATTGATCTAAGTAATTAAGGTTGATTTGGGTATATACCCATATAATTGACCCTAATTGGTCATTATGGTCATAATTAGCCCTTATTAGTGTAAACATTGATCGATTTAAAGATAATCAAACCCTTGGTAAATCTTAACTAGTGTTTATTGGCCCCCTTGTTAGTATAAAATTGGTTAATATGGGGATAATAATGCATAATCAACTATAATTGGTCATTTTACTTTATAACTAGAAGGTGTATAATTAAAACATTACACTAATAGAAGTTCTAACTACGTTCATCATCATAAAAATATCACGTTATTGAGGGGGCTTGATTAGTTTAATTTTTATACAAAATCCCGTGATTTTTGTGCCCTTAACATGTATTATATCTCAAACTTCACCATTTAAAATAATACAAAATGTGATGTTTTGATTTTTGAAGGAGAGTATAACATTGAACTAGTTACTATAAAGAAGAAGATCCCTCTTGTATTAGAATGGATGACTCAATGGTCTAAAGTGCATATTTTATTTATGCTCCATTTTCATGTCTCACTATAGAATAATTCTCTTAAGAATCTAAATCCAAAGCAATCAATCCTACACATTTTGATGATCATAGTATTGAAAATGTTAAAATCAAAGAATAAATTGATGAAGATGATGGCAATGACTCATTCAATGATTAATTTTTCTCTATCATGGGAATCATCTTAGTAAAGAATATATTCCCTCAATCCATTCCAGAAGATAATCCTATTGTTGTTCTAACTCGAGAAGAGACATACAACACACTTTTATCTGATTTAGGTCTTGTAGCTAACAAAATCGCATTTGAATTCATTTAATAAGACATTAAAAAAGTCTAATACTATCCAATAGTGTTCATAAAATAATGGAAAATGTACAATGATATTGTTTCAAAATATGGAGACATTATTGGAAAATATCCATGCAAGTTGAACCATAAACATGTGCAAGAGATATCTAACAAGCTTAAATTCAAGCATCTAGTTCCTAAATTTTTTGAGATTCCAAAATAGAAAGCAAACCAATTTTTATCTTCTTATAAATTATTTGTGGTGAAATTTAAATTGTAAATGATCTTGTGGTTTTAATTTTGTTTACTCACAATCATCTCAATGTGCACAATAATTTTGAGTTCATCTTCCTTTCACATGCTTGGTCACTTTTTTTGAACATGTTCATGCCTCATGATTCAAAATCATTATTCTGAAAAGGTAAATATGTATCCAAACCTGTTAATGGGTTTATATATGCCTTTTTTTATCTTCCCTCCCTTTTTTAAATACTTCTAGTGTTCCCAAAATTGTCTTTTTTCCATTTTTCATCTTCTATTTTGTCCATGTGTGTGTTTTTAATAAGTGCATCTAACAAAAAATTGTTCCTTATTTCCACTTCCTTGTGTTGACCCTTCGTACCTTCAAGACATTTGTTTGGCTATGTTTTGACTAGAAATATTTGTCCTAAAAGAAATATTCAGAATATTTATCTTCATGATTGACTAATAGAAGAAACTTGAATTTAATAACATAATTCATCTAACATTGATCTTGAAATGAAGAGAATGAAACTTATATTCAAAGAAGATTCATATGCAACAAAGGAAATCAACATTATAATTTGGCCATTAATTTTGGAATTGAAGCATGAAATAGTTCTAGTCCATCCATAAATTATGAGGGTCTAAATTAGATGTAGGTGCTCAAATTCATTCTCTTATGATTCATGATAATGAATTTATAGTACTTATTTCATTCACAAATAAGTAGCACCCATATAATATCAATATTAGTGAATTAAATTAAAAACTATATATAATTACAAAGGATTACAATAAAAGCCTAAATGGTGAGAGTTATGATAGATTACAGTCATTTTATAAAGGGAAATTATTAGGAGAATCTAATTGTGAGTCTTCTATAAATAATTATCTATCCATTATTGATACTACTTGGCACAATGTTATTTCAGATCTAGATCCACTAAAAACTCCATCAAATATTTCACATGATGTGAAGTGTTCATCTAGTGTCAAAATTTTGTTGAGAAAAATTAATAAATTGCATGATAATGAAGAAGTCAATTAGATTAGACCAATTGATATTTCATTAAAATACTTTAGACTATGTGAGCTTCTAAATGATAAACATGATAAGGATTCAGTAACACCAAAAAAGGAAAAAAAAAGTGAAGGGTATCAATTCACATAAATCCTTGGTAGCAACAGGAAACACAACTAAGAATGATAGGTTTATTTGTGTCAAAATACTTGATGAAATGGTTTTTACTCTTGGTGGATAGGTTATTCATTCAAAATAATGCTTATCAACTAATCCATAGTCAATTTATTCCTCAAGGCTTTCAGAGCTGATTAGGGATATGGATAGTGAGTTGATAACTCTTTCTGGGAGATTGAATGAAAAAACAAAGGAAAAGAGGATGAAAGCTTATATAATTAATCTCAAGCATGAGCATAGTTTACAACTTAGACAGAAGGATGAATTTATTCGTAAGCTTTGCACTATTATACTAGCTTCAAGTAACATGGAGGAGAGTATGATAAAAATGAATGTTTTGAGCATGGGCACTTTGTCAAATTGAAGAGAGTTTAACATATATATTTTTCCATAAAAAATGTGGAGGGAGACCAATCCTAAATATTCCCACTATAATTAGTTCTTTTCAAGAAGAGGACATCGATAAATTTATAAAATTTGATAGTTTTGGCTATTCAAGTAATATACTATAGTAGTTAGATGGTTTCTAAATACTAACATAAATTTTTTAAAGAAAGAATACAATCATGATAAAGGTCCAATGCCTCCAAATAAAGTGGATTTCCCTCTTGACTTGAGTCCTTTATCAATCATTTTGTTTATGACATCATATCAAGGGCCTGGTGGTTCTATCATTTTGCCTCTTCAAAATATTTTAAATAAAATGGTGTGGAAAGTATGAATGAATAAATTAAGTTTAAGGACCAAAAATAGGTAACCAAGGAAAGGAAACTCAAAGATGGAAAAGAGGGAAAGACAACCCATCAATGGTTTCTAGAAATAATTCTATTGGTATATTTTGAAGTTGGGGAGGAAGAAAGACAACTTGCACCAAAAAAAAAATATTTGAAGATAGAGACTAGTTAACTTCATGTAAGAAATAGATTCAAAGGTGGAAAAGAAAAAAGTGCATCTTCAAATCTGTAACACATGTTTCATGAGATGGAAGATAATGGTGTAAAAGTTTAAACTTAAAGCTTAACTAGAAATGAAGAGAAAATCTAAGTTTCAACTCTAAATATCATATAAACCTCTAATTGAGAAATGGAAAAGATAACATTTAACTTCACTTATATAATTAATACTTTCCTTTATTGATGTAGATTTTGCTTGTGCTTTGAAGATGGCGGTTGCTCAAAATATTTATATGCAATAATTCCAATAGCATGTACCTTCGATTGTTTGATTGCTTGATGAAAATATTTATCTGGACTATTTAGATTATTATTATGCTTTCATGATTGTTGTGAATGGATGAAGAAGAATAAATTTATATATTTCTTGGATGGAGAATGGATGGCTAGGATAAATATATATTTATTTGGATAATTTGATTTTGGATAGGTGATTTGGTGTATGGGTTAAATACAAAGTTGAGGGAGTTAGTTTAATGGATTAATGAGTGGGTTGAATGACTTAATGAGAGTGATGAATGACTTAAATGAGTTTATTAATAGTTTGAATGATTTTTTTAATGATTAATGAGGAGGTTAGATAATTTATTTATTTATATATTTTTGTGAATTATGTGTGCATGGATTTTAACTAGTGATTACTTAATTAAATAATAATGATTAATTAATTAAATAATCAAGAAATGATATGAATGGCCTTGAACATAAGGTCATGGTGTTGTTTTAATTTTTGTGTGGTGACTGTTTACGCTTGGAAATATTAGCTACAATGGATGATAGATTGATGCCAATAAATTAGTAATAAAAATAGGGTGGTAGAATAAAGGTGTCTATAAATGACATGAAATGTTCTAATAAGTATGGTTTAATGTAGATGGGTTCTAATCATATTGAACCTTTGAAAAATGAGTCATATTTTTAGCCTCCATTTTTATATACTAAATCTAATTTCTATAAGTTTTCATTATATACTAAGCCTCTAGGCATTGTACTTGATAGATGAGGATCTCCAATAGAGCCTTCAATTTCATAATCACTAGCAAGGAATTTAAAAACTAAAAAATCATCATTTGATAGATGCGAGAAGCTCAATTTTCATGCTTCTTTTCTGAACAAGAGATATATAAGCTTCTCCCCATTCAACAAATAGGTCAAAAGAAATAAGATATTTCCCTTGATTGGGATTGCTCAGATGAAGGATTAAAGGTCTTATAAATTTTTAATTTTTCTTTGAAACCCATTAAAGCAGACATGGAATTGTATGTCTAGTGATATTGAGGTTATCATAGAGATAATTTAGAAAGGTGTTATTTTTTGTAATCCACCTCCATACACCTATAAAATTATCTATTTGTGTGACACATGGTAATTAAGAAGTTTGCAATGAAATTAGCGAGTTTGAAAATTATGTTAAGCCTCAAAGCTATGCCAATGAAGGTGTTCCAGTATTAATAAATGCAAAGGCATGGCATTATAAACTTTTTATGCAAGTTAGATTTGAAGTTGAAATATGAAACAAAAGTATCATGTCATGTATTATTGAAAAAAAATCATCTCCTCGATGAATTGAGTTACATATATTTTGATCCTCGTTATGGATAAAATATCACAAAAATGAAACTTTTTGAAAATCTCTTAATGCACTGGATACTTGGATAAAAATGTTTCTTCAATTTTGGTTTATTTTTTCATAATTTCCTTACTTGTCGATCTCTTTAAATATATTTTTATTATCATAAAACTGATAAGGAATCAATTTTATAACTTGAATTTTTAAATGCAATAGGAACTGTATTTAATACTTTTGTGTCATATATTAATTTGTCTTCAAAAAATTTCCAAGCACTGATATGTCTATCAAATGTTCTTGATCATTGCCTCAAAAAGTGCCTAATCTATCTTCTTGCTTTGAAACATGTAATCCAACTTACATTTTTTCCCATTTCTAAAATTCCTAGCTAGTCAAGTGTCATACCTCTCAAATTTGTATTATAGTACTAACCATGATTCATAAAAGCATATAAGTCAAAATTTACATCAAGTTCAAAACTTATGACATATTATTCAAAAGACTCTAATCATGCCTGTGAATTTCACCTTGAAAATTTTATACAAAATCCTAAAACATATACTTGAAAATTGTTCTCTCAATCAAATTTTATATGTAGGTGTTGTTCAAGTGATAGACACTATTTTAGTTGTATCTTTGTTTAAAATGTTGTAAATATTTTTCTATAAACCATCATATAATACAATTTTTTTAATCCTCAAAATTCATGATTGACTATAGAAATATTCATTGTGCTTCCTCAAACAAACAAGTAAAAAAGTAGGTATGCAGGATTATCAAAGCAAGTGATCTAGCCTAGAAACATGATTTGATTTATCATATGATTGAGATATGAAAATTGGTTCAAGTTGGACAGATTAAGGCATGCATGTATTTATTACACATACATAATTCACAACAATGAAAACACTAGTGAACAAAGAATCTAGAGTTATCCTACATTTTCCTAGGGAACATAGTCCCACAGTTAGAGCCAATTGTTATCATGGAATGTTTCAATTTGTGGTAACACCCCAAATTTCACTCCTAGAATGTGATTTGAGGTAAATAAAGGATAGGAAAAGTTCAAAATTTTCAAATTAAGGATGTTGAATCCATAGTCTAATGGTAAAAACTTAGAAAATTCATTCAAGATTTTGTAAATTCTATCTAAATTTTAATCCCATCAAACACTCTGATCCAAAACTAAGAATCTTTGGTTGAAATATAATTTAATAAACAAGAAAAACACAATTTTAATAATTCTATCTCTAAGAAGAGATGTTTTATTGCATAAAATTACAGATACAACATATGCCTATCTCTGGGAAGAGATGTCTGATTTCCATTTTGGGTTACATATATATTTATACACATTTTTAAGGTAGGATGAGGATGTGGAAGGTCACCAATCTCTAGGGAGGTTAAGTGGTTCAACTTCCATGATTTACAATAATACATAATTCGAGGAATTACTATTTTTAGAAACTTACTATGTTTAGACTATGCTACTAAAATTAAAATTTGTGGAACTTCCATTTGGTTTTTAGGGGTTAAAATCCACCAAGTAGAGATCCATGTCATCTCATGATGTTCCCCTCATTCTTATCTTTCCAATGGTTCAAACGGGGAGTCAAACAGAGCTATGGTGCAAAAGTTATGGCTCCCAAAAGTTCTACCACCAATTGGGGTAAAACCATCACCTGAATTGTTGCCTAAAATATTTCTTGGATCACGCTCTAAATTTATATTCCATTGCATGCACCAAATCAATTTGATTAATTTTCATTTCAAATACTAGATGTGAAAAGTTAGTCTTGTGCCCCAAAATATAAGTATGAACCAAGGTAGGAAGAGTTGATCGGGTCTATGGTAGAGTGGGTAATGAATATACCCAACAATATCTAGTTTAGTGGGTACCATCAATATTCAAATATTAGGCATACCTCTTGCATTCAAACTCCATTTTCACTCTTGTCTGAAGTGTTGGAAATATATTTTGATGAGGATCACTTTAGCTTAAGAATTCAGAGTTTCAAACTTGATACTGTTTGTGTAATATAGTTTCATATACTTTAAGTATTATTTGTACCTCAAAGTCACTTCATGGTGTAGACTGTTTAAAATTTAAAAAATTCATAAATAAATTTATTATTGTTATATTTTAAAAAAATTGTTAAACTAAATAAAAATAAAATAAGATAAAATCAATTTAAGGTTGAGTGAAGTCTTAAGTCAAGGTTAAGTCAAAAAATAATTTATGTAACCACCTTGTCAAGCAATGAAGTACAAGGCTTGTATATATATTTGTAAAGGGTTCATATTTTTTGTTTCTCCTAGCTCATAGAGAGAACATGTTGAAAATTTGTGTAGAACTAATTATTTTCATAAATTTGTGAATGAAATGCATTAGAATGTGTGAGATTTTTGTCATAAACTTCATGTTGTAAACCCTTTAGGATAGATTTTGTACCATATACGCATAATCTAGGTTGAATTAAGATTATGGGATTTCATTAAATCTTTGCTTTCACCATATTTGATGTATCATGTTTTCATTCACATGGTGAAGAAACATTTAAACCCAATCTATTTAAATCTAGGTCATCTAGGTGGTTTTATACATTGAATCAATTTTAGGTTTACCATTATCCCTTCCATATCTTCTCACCCTCTCTCCATTCCTAGTTTCCCCATTTCTTCCATTTGATACCTTTTCATGTTTTCTAATTAAAATAATAGAAAACCCAAAAAACCTCTGCCATACAAGGGAGTTAACCCTATCAAATGTAGAGGAAAATCATTAGTCATTTGATGATTTCACCTATGTTGCATGTTTTATGCCACATCTAGTTGGATGAGCCAGTGAAATAATCTAAAAAACACAATGACATAAAATATTGCAACACATTCTAATAGGGTCTTTATTTAAATTTGAGAATAACACTTGCCAATAGCGAAATGATTTAAATTTGAGAAGTCTTTATATACCCATTTACATTAGTGAATATAGGACAAGTAGGTAAGAAAAATATTATAAGTGAAAATGATTTTGAAAGCAAGAGAGTTATAATAAAAGGTCAAAAATGATAATTAAAATTATAAGAGTGGGAATTGAAGTGCCTTGGGTATATTTTCATATTGAGTCTTCATATTGCATTATTTCCAATTATTCATATAATCAAATATCATATAATAATTAAATCTTGCATCACCATGATTAATTGTTAAACCACATAGAGTGTTAGTGTCCAATGTTTACAAGGTTGTGGGTTTAATTGAGATAACCCCCCAACTAAATATCACCTTTTTTAGGTCTTGCAAAGTTTTGTGAGATGATTAAGGTTTTAATAAAGGAGGAGGGTTTATTGGTGATGCATAATGAATTATGAAAATATGAGAGAAGTTTTTAAAGCCAAAGGGTAGAGGATTAGAGTTGTAATTTTTATTTTGGGGAAGGATATAGTTAGGAGTGTAAAAGTCTATACCTAGTCATGCTAGGGGAATATTCCCCTATTGGTAAAATTTTTGAAGTTACTAGTTTCTTCTAAAGTTTATGGGTTATGTTTGCCTCGGTTCTTATTAGTAGGAATCCCTAGAATTACCCATCACGACGTGTTAATTGTGTTAGTCTCCAACATACTACAAAACCTAAATATTCTAATGGTAATTTTCTCAAAAAATATGGATAACATAGTTCAGCTTAATTTGCCTTTACTGTTTTCTTATTTATAAGTGTTTCAACCATTCAATACATTCATAATCAATAAATAGGATACATTAATTCACAAGGAAGTTGTAAAAAATTAAGGAAAAATATAAGTGCACAGATTATATTTGACACATAATACTTCAAGGAAAACCATGTAATGATATACATTGATTATAGTTTTGAACATCATCATAAAATCATAACCAGGGATCAATTTTATTCTTTATCAAAGTAGAGTATTTATAGTACTGCAAAGACACTATGAATCTTCATCTTCTTCTCCTTTGCTTTCAAGATTGAAGGAGACTTTCCAGATTATAAAATATTTTGATATCCTAGCTGAGATTGTATTATACAAAATATATTATGTTACACACTTGTCACCTCTTCAAGTTACCAAAATATTTGTGCAACTTATGCTTCACACATTACTACCAAAAATTTTCCACACTTAAACAATTATCTCATCCTAAGAAATATTTGCAAGCAAAATATCGGTGATAGGTGTTGATGAAGTTATTCTATTGGGCTACTAGGTCATTCAAGAAACAATGGTCATAATTTTCACATAATGTGTCATTTATAAAATTTCACCTCTTGTACACTACTTAGCTACCCTTTCAAGTTTTCAACTTAGTAGTGTACCAACCTATCACCATTTTTAGGTTTTTAATAAGTTGGCATAAGCAAGAGGCCACCCTTTACAAGTTTTTAACCATCCTAGCCCCACTCAAAAAGATTATTTCCTACCAAAATTTATATCTTAATTTTTTTTTAAAAATTACATTTTTGTAATACCTTACCATGATGGAGGCATAACTTAAGAAACTGGAGGAGGATGAACTTACGATAATGGGGCAACTATTAGGGTAGTTGCTAATAATGATGCTGATAAAAAATTGGTACTAGAGGAGGAGAATGCTTCACTAATTCAGATGATTTATTTTCTCTAAATTTTTTTATTAGTTATGTAGGTGGAATTACTTGGGTCATCCAAGTTCACTTGGAATGAATTTTCTATATTTGTAAAGTCTTAATTATATGCTCTCCAATTTTCCAAGACATCCCTTACCATGATAAATAATGTGTGAAGGATGGATTGACTCTATACAATTATTTGATTATCATCCTCATTATGTTTAAACCCTAAATTTAGATGTGGATCCTACTTGGGTAGATAAGGTTAAGAATATATAAATGATAATACATAAGGGTAATAATTAGATCTACAGTAGGCCAATTAAATACTAAACTCAAATACAACACATACTAAATATATTAAACTGAGATAGGCTAAAGATAGAAAGTAAAAATATGCTAGATATGGAAATTATAAATAAATAATGTACTTGGATGGTTCTGATGTTAACACAATTTTGGATATAAAATAGGTATAAATTAGACTGAAAGAGGATTTTGGAACAATTGCCAAATTCTAGATTCAGTGCCTTTAGAACCATAGACACTAGCATCAACTTTGGATGTCATCATCAATACTATTATGTGAACTAAATTTAAGTGTCATGTATGGAATACTTTCTATAAAAAAATATGTGATTGCCTAGATGATTTTGGGTATGTCTTCACCTTCAATTTGGTGGATTCAGATCTAGGTCATGGACTATTTCTCCTTATGAAAATTTAAAACCCTAGTTCTTCATCTTCATAGTGACCTTGGTAAAAATGGGTTAATGGGATTACAATGTCAAGCTAACCCAAAATACCCCTCTACCAATGGGTGTTGCCTACAAAACCACTACTCTAAAGAGGGCCTCAAACTATTGCAGTTTTCCTGTATGTGTTGGCTTGTGTGTGAATCATGTAATATGTGAAAAACAAGTATAACATTGACCTATCTTATAACTTAGTAAATATAGCTCTTGGGATGATTTTTATATACTTCATACCTATAGATGTGTTGTCCCTATGACTGACATGGAAACAAGAGAAAATAAGGAAGCTTTGCTCAATTAAATGCTTGATAGAATGCTTTTGATAAGCTGCCTTGTTTTCTTTTGGATTTTTAAGGTGAGGAATGAATGAGGAGTGATTTTGAATATATACCACTCCTATTAGTAAATAAATCACATTAAATCACTTATTTTGACCATTAGGGTACATTTCAATTGTAAATTAGATGAATTTAGGGCACTAAACACCTACATCAGGGTAGGGCATTAACATCAACATAGGGGTATGGGACCGATGCTTGTTTTCTAGTAGTTATAAAATGGGTACATGCTTAGAACTTTAGGGGCATAAGATAAGCATATTTTAAGAATTTTGGGGAAGATAGAAGGTCTAGGTCATCAACATAAGACTGGTCAAACCAAGAGATAGGTCAATGGGCACAAGATAGAGTAGATTTGAGACATTTAAAAGTGGGAAAGGTACAAAGTTGAGAGGAACAAGCAAGGTCTCATATTTATAAGTGTACAAGATTGAGGTGTTATATAATTCATAAATATGATCTACATTTCCCTCCTTTTAATCTAGTAGTGAAATAACTAGTTTAAAGGAGAATAAATGTGTACCAGGGTGTGTATAACATGCTTTGTCTTTATTTAAACCCAACATGAGTGCTTTGTTGGTGACTGACCTACAACCAAGAGCATGTTATAATATATAATCAGTGCATATAATTTTAAATTGAAATCATTGAAAATATTTAAATTGAAAGAGCAAGGTCTAGTAGTACACCTGTGTATCGATATAACTGCCTTGCATATATGCAACTTGATTTTCAAGATTTATTATTATGAATCATTGAAACTTATATTATGATAAATATATAATTTTGGAAAGTTCATATATCTAAAGATATAGAGATATATTAGAATGTAAATGTCCCCAACCTTTTGGAAAAGGTGAGTTTCTCCTAAAAATTAAGATTAACTCAATCATGCAACCCAATCATACTTATAATCTGGTGAGTATGAGTAAACCAAGTCAAATCATACTATCAAATTAGTGAGGCTGGATGATACATTCAAGTCCAACTTGAAAACTTAGCAATATTGAGTGATTTAATCATCTCAACTATACCAAAAAGTGAACCAACTACTATAGTAGATTGGTTCATACGGTCTATAATAATCTGACCTGGGAGGTCATGACAATCCATAAAAGAGTTTTAAAATATGAAATTGATTTAGATTTTTCAATATTAGGTACATGTTGCATATCAAATGCACCTTAGATATGTCTCATTCTAAAACTATGTGTAACAATGGTACTAATGTGTATAATTCTACCACAACTATGAATATAAATCATATGAATGTGTGCTTTGGCCAATTTGGAATTTTACATAGATATGGGTCACATGCTACCATAACATGCCCCCACTATTTATGGAGAAATCTAAAAATTGATATAAGTACCAATGTGGAGGACATGTTTCCAAAACATGCCCCCACTAAATTTGGGTGTGCTTAATACTGAATAAGTGAAAGAAACATACTTTTAAAGCATGCCCCCACTGAATCTAGGTGTGTTGAATACTAAATAAGTGTTGAAAACATGTTTCCAAAACATTCCCCCATTGATATGCCCCCCTTTTAAGGTGAGGGAAGATAGGAATCAATAGTTACCTCACCTCAAAAGGAGAATAATCTGCGAATGGAACCATGTACCATATAGAAGAACATATCTAGGTAAATGTATCATTGAAGCATATAGAACAATGTGATCACATGAAGGATTAAATTTTCATTCTAGGGCCTCAAATTCTTTCATTATATTTAGATGGTTACATCAATACTACTATTTGACTTAGACATAGGTGCCTGATATAAAACATTAACTATATCTAGGTATGACCACCTAAAACTTTTGGGTTTTCTATCACCTTTACTCTGGTGTGTTCAAATCTCACTCACATGTTATCACTCTTTGTTGAATGATCGAACCCTAGTTTTTTCACCCTTGGAATGACTATGGGAAAAATGGGTTTATGAGAACATAGTGTTGAGTTTCCCCAAGGACCTCTCTATCAATGGATGTTTCCTACTCATATAAAATGTCAATTGATTTCCAAGAGTGTTACTTAAGACCACCCATCCCTAACTTATCCCTAAACCTATCTTAGGGCCTATTGGGACACTTATCCAACTTTTGTGTAGGCCTTACACATCTTTAGACATCTCAAAATCAGTCTCAAACCCTTCCTTAGACATTTAGACCTCTAGTGCCTCAATTTATACCACTTGGACAATAGCACCATATTTTAGACACTAGCACCCCATGTTAGTGTCCCAACTGAGTGTTATTATCCTTTTCACTCTTTTTATTCCTAATTGATATATTTTCAATCCCAAAGACACCTAAGGTTGGCATAGACCTATTTCAAACCCTACACAAGCACCATATGTGTATATATACATGAATTTTAGCCCTTTATTCACTATATGTAAATTAGATGCATACACATACAAAAAATCTCTAAATAAGTTGTGCACAATCAAGGTCATTAATCCTTATTCTACCCTACTTCTGTATACAGTAATATAAAACCATATTAAACATAGAATAAACATATTTCTAGTCTCAATCCTCACTCCAATCACTCAAACTAGAATTTATATTAGCTTCACTTGGAGTTGCATCGGCACTTAGGTGGGGAGAACTATATCGAGCTTGATCCCTCCTCAAAGTATTGGTATGTAATAAACTCTCATCATAGTGGAGTGTTGAGGATATCCAACCTACCTAGCTAACATCACACTTTTACTACTTGTGTCAATCAAACACCCTAACAACATGGAGGTCTAGGGTTTGCATACAAAATTAGTCAAAACAAGTCATAAACAACAAAGCAGGTTTCATCCATACAGGAATAGGTTTGGCAAACTCAAACACAACTACTCCTAAAAGTACATATCATTTATTACATAGAGGACATTAGCACCAAAAGTGGACACTAGTACCATAATGTTACTATCTAAGGTATGATGTAATTATCTAGGAGGGTTTCTAACACTTGGATCCTATTTGCAATACTCAACAAGACCTTGTACCAGTTTTTAGCTTCAATATCCTCTATCTCAAGAAGTTTCTATCTAATTACTTATTTTTGTCATTTATTGCTAGTTTATTTAAAATTTTAGGGTTATATATTTTAATCCCAAGGTTGTTAAAGGGACTGAGTAAATAAGGGTATAAATATGTAATAAATACAACCACTCATTTGTAAAAAAATTGACCTAGTTTGACCTTTTTAAAAATAGAATAAATGATGTCAACAAGTACTTATTTGTAAATTGATTGAGATGAGAGATATAGAGGCTAGAAACTAGGAAAAAAGCTGATCTGAGTGTCATAGACAATATATAGGTGTCAAAACCCTTCTTGGATAGTAGTTCCCTAAATGGATAGTAGTGCCAATGACACTAGTGTCCTTTTAGCGCTAGTGTCCTTTGTGTAGAACTGTTCCAATCTTCTAGGTGTACTTTTGTCTGAGTTTGTGAATCCTGTTCTTGTGTGCATGAGTTTTGATTCCCTATTGGTGACCTATTTTGACTGATTTTATATGTAAAACTTAGACCTCCATATTTTTAAGGCATTTTATTGGCACAAGTAGAAAAATGTGATGTCAGTGGGGTAGTTTAAACATCCTCAACACCCTATTTTGATGAGATTTTCTTATATACCAATACTCTAAGCAGGGATCAATCCTAATGTAGTTCACCCCACCTAAGTGTCGGTGCAAGTGCAAGTGAAGCTAGTATGAATGTTGGCTTAAGTGATTTTAAGTGTGTTTGAGACTATACATTTGAGTAATATGAGCGTAATAATTTTGTAGATGGATATATGTATAATTAAGGCAAAATAGGGATTGATAACCTTGATTGTGCACAACTTATTCTGAGTTAATTTGTGTTACTGCATCTCATTTTCATCTAGTGTATAAAGGTATAATAGTCATGTATATATATTATTTTAGTGCTTGTGTAGGTTTTAAAAGAGCTCTAGGCTAACCCTAGGTGGTTGTTGTTTTGAAAATATATCCATTGGTGGCCAACGGTAGGAAAAGTACAATAAAGCCCAAACTAAGACACTAACACCATTGACACTATTGTCCAAATTATGGTGTTAGTATCTAGGTGGTATAACCTAAGGCACTAGGGGATATATGTTTAAGGATGCATGTAGCCTACATGAATGTTGGATAAGTGTCTAAATAGGCCCTAAGATAGGTCTAGGGCTAGGCTAGGGATGGGTGGTCTCAAGTAACACTCTTAGCAGTCAAGTGTCATTTTTAGATGAATACACTATTATTAGAAATATCGAATTAGATTAATTCCTTCAAAAATCAATGGTTGTATTTATTGCATTTTTTATACCCTTTAAAAACCTAGGGTTTAAACTCCATAACCCTTAAAAGTTAAATCATTTGTGAACCCAACTTACTTTGAATACTATCCAAACCCTAGCCCTATATGCTATTAGGGTTTATGCCCTTATTTTTTATGTTTCCTTTGGTTGTGTTAGGCTTTTCAAATTTTATATATTCTATTTTAGCAAAACCATTTCATTTTATTTTCTATATGCCATATCAAAAAAATATATATCTTCCTTTAATAATAAGTGGTAGGCTTAGTGGAAATCATATTGAATATACTCAAATTCCTTCCAATCAAGCTTATACCATGGAGAAAGGACCAATTACAAACCCCATCATTGATCCTTCACACCCTAATTAAGTAAACTTAAATCATAATACATCCAAATATGAGTAATACAATCAAGATCAAAACGATACACAAGATGGGAATTAGGACACACTCTCCCCAATTAATAATGAAAATCTTATAGTTAATAAGGATGAGATTTTAAAAAGTTTCAGAGATAGACATGTAATACTACTTATCATGATCCTACCCCTCCCTATGATTACACATCAGCTCACGATTAAATTATTGACCCTAGTCATCCCACTTTGAGATATTCACCACTTTCTTGGACCTCTCCCACAGCATATTCCTACCCTCCATACATCTTTAGTTCATCTTGGCCATTCCATACACAAGATAGGCCCTCTAAAGACACCCCAGGGTCTTTCGAGACCCTGTTGACTAGCCTAAGCCCCTATTTTACCTAGGCCATAGTTTGTGTGAAGTAAACTCATAGGCTAGGCCATACATTTCCTTCACAAAATCTATGGCCTAGGCCATGGCTTAGGTAGAACATATGTAAAAGTGCTAGTTTGGACCCAAACAGTCAAAAATAACTAGTGTTATTTCTTTTGACAGATTGGGGTTGGGATATATGACTCATTCTCATTAATTTAATCCTATATCTTGATCAATTTATTTCTATGGTATTCCCACTTGATCTATCCATTGGAATCTTGGATACCTCCTTGAATCTCTCTTGATTCTTGCTTGGCATAATAGCTCCCATTGTGACAGTGGATGCCCTACATTGCTGCATCTATTCCTTGTGATTCTCATCAATATTGATAGTGTTCCTAAAATTTTTGGGTTACTCCTTAATCCCTCAAGAATCCATTGCACCATTTTTATGTTCTTTGCATTGGCTCTTCCAAATATTGGTGGCTTTTCCTTCACCTCTTCCACATCTTTTGGCTCTTGGTCTAGACTCAGCTTACACTCAACTTGATCTTCTTCCTCTCTTGCCTCTTAGCTTGGACAATCAGTTGGTGGAAAGTCAACACATCTCTTTGAGTTATATATGAGGTTACTTTGATTTTCAAAGTGAAACTATTTATTTATTTTCAGTAGTATACATGCTAGGGTTTGATTTGTTTTAGTGATTTAGTTGTTTTGTGCATTGTTTAAAATAGTTTTTGAAGTTTATGCATTCATATATGGTTACAAGATATCTTCATTACTTGAAATATTTACCATTACATGTTATGCTTGCATTGGAAACATTTTTATTACATAGTAAGAATTTACATGATCAAAAAATGAACTATTCAACTTGCTTAAACAATCTCTCTCCCTTGCTAAACTAGAATATTACATTGCTACAAAATAGTAGTATTGATTTGGAAAGATAACTTAAATCTAGAATAGGCATGTTATTGAACCCTTTATTGAAAACCTCTTTATTTCTTAAACATATTTCATTTGGCCTCAAAATGCCTTATCTTCTAGATTTACATTTTAGTTGTTATCTTTCTCCATTTGGTATTATTGTTTTTGCTTTGTGTATACAATCAATAACCTAGTCTTAATTACTTGATTTACTGTGGTTGAAACCACTAGAGGTGCCGGTGTACTTTGTGCACTTGTTCATGCTAGCCCAAACCTAGTTTACAAGTATGTCTATATCTTAGTGTAAGCGAACAAACTGGATAGCCATTATAGACCTCTTGTAGTCCATAGAAGCCCTAAGCCTTCTAGCCTCTTAGTGGTTTGCCTTAGCACCCTGCCAAACACTAGTGGTTCTATATAGTTTCTTGGAGATACATTATGGCATGCCTAGTGGGACCTCACATATGGTTTCACATTAGTTATATCCCATTTGGAGATCTCCTATCCAACTCCCCTATATTATTTGTTAGGATTTTCTTTCAGTTGTGTTTTGGCTCTTGCCTTGGTTTTTTTTCTCTTACTATAGTTTTGTGTCATCCTCCCTATTGGTTCTCTATCAATTTACCTTTTCTATTATCTCCTATGTTAATCTTGCTTCATTACATCCATGGTCAGTCTCTGACCCTTGGGATTCCAATCCCATCACATTTAGGGTCTCATCTTTGAGCTCACTCATGAACACACCATAGTTATAATATAACGGCATAGACACCATAGGATATAGGAGCTTCCCTTGACCCATCATGGTATTCCATATCCTCTCATGTTCAAAAGGAAACAAGATTGGCAAGATTATAACCAATGAACTCAATCTTATTTTTACCAATCTGAGCTTCATTAATTTAAGGATGTTTTATCATATCCCCATGCTATATCCCGTTCACCTGTTCAAGGTTGTAAGTATCCCCTTGACCATCTGGGACCTAATGAACTACAAGTGATCATTGATGATTATCATAGATGCCTTCAGGTGAATCAAGTTCATCCTTCTCCCCTAGGAGTAGGTGGTGTGATTCTTATAGAGATATAAATCACACCCATTCTATTTTGAGTGCCTTGACCAATTCTCATATGAGTCTGCCACCTCATTCTTGGAAAGAGACTCTATAACAAGAACCCGCTCATGTCTATGTTGTGGGTCATAGGTATTCCCACTAGATGAGGTATCTTCATCATGAATATTTATCCCATCCCCCTATCCCTTCTTTTATAGTTTTTGATGAGCATGTTGATTTTGATCATCATCCATGGACTAGATATCCATGAGATGCCTATTAAGAGCATCAGTGCTCATTGGTTGACCCTCATCTGATGGCATGTGATCAACATTATGGGGATTTTGGTCATCATGACTACCTCTATGAGTATTCCATATCTTCCCATCATCCCCATGAGGAATGTCACTTGTCTTATGGTCATTCCCCACCCTATGGTAGAGATGATCTCCACCATGAGTGTCCTCCCTATTAGGAACTGCCTCAACATAATCCTCTCTCTATGACCATCGTTATGGTAATGCCTATGGGCATAGGCAACATCATTACCATCATGAGCCCATTCTTAGAGCTCATCACTATCCTACTATGAACCATGCTTATGAGGATCTCCTTTAGAATCCTCTAGCCCCTTGGGTGCATGTTATTGCCCTTCCTACTCTTATCCCTGAACTGTCTAAGTTTAATGGGACTCAAGACTCCAGTCCCATAGAGAATATTATGACATTTATTATGGTGTGTATGGATTGGGAATAGGATGAAGGCATGATGTTGAATCTCTTTACACATTCTCTACAAGCTAATGCTCTTGTTTGGTTTTAGAATCTACCTCTAGATTCTCTCTCTAGTTTCTAGCTCCTTTTGGATGACTTTCTCCATTACTTTGATATCTCTAGGCCTTTCAACCTTAGAATCTAATCACTCACCTCCATGGCATAGGCCAAAGGTGAGTCAAACTTTGATTTTGTGCATAGGTGGTGTTTGGCCATATCTAAATGTACAATTGGGTTCTTAGATGATCAGATTTATGGCATGTTCATACAAGCATAGAGGTAGGAGGTTCACCTTGAGGTCCTCAAGCGTGAGCCCACCTCATATGATGAAGATGTTAATGAGTGTCTGAATATTAAATTATTTGAGGTGTATGCAAGCATACAACCTGTACCAACCCAAAATTCATCCTCAACGTGTGATCATAACTACAATGTGACTGATGATGGTGTCACTAATTCTCCTCCCAAGAAGAAGGAAAAGAAGGATGTTATGAGGTGAATGCTTTGATAAAGAAGCCAACTAAAAAGAAGGATTCTCAATAAAACACAATAAAATAATAGATGGTGTTTCCTTATGACCCTATCAAGTTTTACAACTTCCATCAGATGAGGGGGCATGATGATAACAATTGTGCCACCCAATAGTCTAGTGTACAAGCCTCACCTCCATATTAGATTTCTCCTCTTATGGAACCCAACTAAAAATTAAATGTTTTCAAGGATCCTCTACCTAATCATAATAAAGATAAGAAGAAGAAATCAAAGGCTAAGGTCCCACATTCTCCTTCTTGCTCTTTCACCTCTTCTGACTCCTCTCAAGCTGACTTAAGAGGGCAATCCAGACACGAGAGTAGCAAGGTTATTTTTACTATCGACATAGCCTCTAATGGGTATGAGTGCTTTGTCAACACAATCTCTGGTTAGACCACTAACCCTATTAGAGAGACTAGTGCTAATGGGCCTCCTATCCAGCCCATGGCGGTAAGGAATTCTAAGGTCAGATTTTACTTTAGGTGTAACATCCCTCCCCAGGATAGACAACATCCTTACTACATCATTAAGTATTTGTAGGGCCTATCAACTAGGATTTTCATTTGGGACCTTCTTCACCTTTGCCTTGAGCAAAGGGGCCTCGTCTTCGATGAGATTGGTCTCTCTTTTGAGGGTTTACTACATGATGATGTTGAAGTGTTGTTCAACTCTAATGCACATGAGCACCCTCATCCTCTTATCTTATCTTTTGACATAGCCTCTTTACCATATACTTCAGTTCTTATAAAAAGGTCTTGATTCCCTCTTTATATTGAGACTTCCATTGATGATTACCACATCAAGTGATACATTGTTGATGAAGGAGCCACATTGAATATCATGCCCTTGCATGTGTTTAATGAGCTTAGGATCAGTCGAAAGAAGCTATCTAATTCTCACCATAATTATGTTGGTTTCAACAATGACATAATTATGCTGGTGGGGAATGTGTAGATCTAGGTTAAATTTGGCCCCAAGATAATTAGAATCAATTTTTATGTGTTAGACCTTGATCTTTAATACAACATGATTCTTGGCCATCCATGGACCATTGCCATGCAAGCCATCACATCGGCCATGTTTTGCATGGTCATGTTTGTACATGAAGGTGAGGTTCACACCATGTAGGTTGTTGACCTAGATCCCTAGGTATTGCTCTATGAAAAGACAAATACCTCAGGTGAGGCTTTAATTGTCTCCTCATGGGGGTCTATAGATTTTCATACACCCCCTATTTTTGAGTCCCATTTCTTCAAGGATGAATATTTTGATCTGATAAGTATCATGCAACATTCACTCCTTTGGATTTCAGTATGCATCAATCAATTCCCTCTTCCACTCCATGATGCCAAGCCAGCTCATCTCTTTTCAAAGACTTCTTCTAGGATGTCTCCCTAGATGTTGAGATTCCCCTTGCATCATACTTTTCCCATCATAGTATTGGCTCTCTCAACATGTCTCCTATTGAGGCGTTAGCATAGCTGAGTCTGATATTGAGTGTTATTCCATCCATGGTATAAAATACAACCCAATCAATGAGAGGGGATATTACAAGAAGCTCATTCTTGTGCACCCTACACATTACCATCGTCTTACTTGTTTTGGGTTTATATCTCTCATTCACCAATAATGACCCCACCTTTGACACTGTAATGCTCTAGGTTATGATTAATGAACCTAAGGATATGGATGATCCATCTCCTTCCTCCTACCTTTCCCCTATCATTTGGCCTCTCTATAGGTTGAGCAGTGGCCTACCTTAGGGGTAGACCTCTAGTTAGGGAGAAGTGATAGTTTGCCTTTGGGGGCAAGCTTGAGCCTGGGCCTATGGTGCATTGGTAAGCCTCATAGCTTACTAAAACACCCTCCCCAAGTCCCCATTTGGTATATTTCCCCTCTCATGGCATCCATCATCAGACCCTTATGGGTTTCCTTTACCATTTGGCTTGTGCACTCCTCCTTGGATGCACCTTGGGATAGAAGCAAAGTCTTTTGCTTCTTTTCATTGGTTGGGCTACTACTTGTTAATAGCTATCCCTCTATTGACTCCCTCTCTCCTTTTTTGTAGTGCTTGTAGGTGATAAAGGTTAGTGTTTGTGGTTGCCTATGACTTTCTTTGGCCTTCCCTAGTTGGTTTTAATCTATCAATGGGCCTCCTACCACCCCTCCTCACCTTTTATTGTAGTCAGCATTGAGACACTCTCTCACAGTTAACCCCATGCAATAGTGATGAAAGATCTATCAATTGAGATGTCTTTTTTTTCCACTCACACTCTAACTAATCCTTGCATCTGCATAAGAGAGAAATGTGACCCTAGATCAAACATGACACACCATGGAACAAGAAAAATGTGTTTTGACATCATAAACATTCTCTTCTTGTTTCCCCCTTTCCCTTCTATTCTTGGCAAGCTTTGAGCCCTTTCCAGGCTCTCTAAGCCTATTGTTAGCCCAAATATAGTCCAGGCCATGGCCTAGAAGTGTCCAAGCCATGGCCTAGCCTAGCCAAGCCATGGCTTGGGATAGAGGCTTGTTTTTTCTTTCTTTGGGCCTCTCTTTCATCTTGTTATTATTCTCAGAACCATCAAACCTTCATTTTAGAGGTTTTGACCCATTCTAAATGTAATGACAGGTTCTGTTTCTCTCTTTGAGGCCTCCTTGGGTGTTTTTGGGGACCATTTAGATCTATTGGATGCCTAGGTCCTTTTACCTATCAAGCCCATGCAATGCTTACTGAATGTACCTTGTGAGCCCTTTTTATGGGTGTTTTACCCATTTTTATGTTTCAAACTATGCAACCTTTATCTTAGGGGTTTTGGCATGTTTTGATTGCATATAATAGCCTCTATTTTATAATATAAGGATTATTTGGGCTCACTATGGCCCCATTTTGGCTTCCTAAGACCCCTTTTGGGTCTCTGTTGACCTCTTAGGCCCGTGTCCCCATCTCATGGGCACCCAAGGATAAAGTTTAACTTATTTTGCTTCTTTTAGTTAGTCATTTCTTTGATTTTCCACATTTGATCCATTCTAACTCCCTCTCTTCTCTCTCTCTTTCATCATTGGTTATAGGTAAGTTTGTCAATTAGTTATGGTGGTTTAGGACTTGCTCTAGTCTCTCTGATTGGTCATTATCTTCTTTGAACTTCCCCCCATTTTCCCTTGTTACCTCTCGTCATGGCCGATGTTGGTCAACCATTGTGATTATGGCTTGATTTCATTATTTTTTCTGTCATGTAACTTGCTTACACAACTTTGCTTTGAGGATCACCTTTCTATAACTATTAGTCTTGCATCTTCAACCCCCATCACGGTGCACCTCTTAGTGGTGATTCACATCGATGGTAGCATTTTGGGGCAACCCAAGATCAATAGCTATGGATTAGGTTATCAATGATCAGTGGGGCCATAAGCTTTCTATAGTTGGTTTCTTCTTTACCAATGAGATGAATAATGCTATCGAGTATCATGCAATCATTAGCACCTTGACCGATGCCTGTGAGTTAGGCACATGCTATGTGTAGTTATTCTCTGACTCACTCTTAACCATGTCTCAAATCACTAGTGTCTAGGTTGTCCCTAGCTTTAAATTGCTCCCCCTCTTCGAGGTGGTGCACACTTTGCTCTTTTTCTTCAATGATGTCTAGTTCACCCATGACCCTCACAAGGAGAACATTAGGGTTGATGCCCTAGGTGAATGTCATTCTGAATAGTATGATTTGATTTGATATCACTTATGTCCCCTTCTTTTCAAAGAGTTAGAGTTAGAGCCAGATCTAGCACTGGCACTAGAGTTTGATTTTGGATTATGCATCATTTACACTCTCACCCATGGATTATGCCATTGACTTCTTCCACTGATATCCTTATCTAATAAGTGTAGGTAATGTTTCCTTTTACATTTTTAGTTCTTATTGTCCATTATTTTGGTATGGCTTCTAGGTACTACCACAACACTCCTTTTTCATTCAAACATCGATTATTTATACTTTAGGGGTATATGTAATCATACTTTCCATGACCCTACTCCTCCCTATGATTACACATCAGCTCACATGTAGATTACTGACCCTTGGTCATCCCATTTTGAAACATTTTCCACTTTTTTTACCTCTCCCACATCATATTCCTACATTCCATACATCCTTAGTCCATCTTGGTCCTTTCACACATAAGATAGGCCCTTTAGAGACCCCTAAGGTCTTTTGGGAGCCTATTGACTGGCCTAATCCCTTATTTGACCTAGACCATGGATTATGTGAAGGAAACCCACAAACTAAGCCACACATTTTCCTTTTAAAAAGCTTTAGCCTGGGTAAAATGCATGTAAAAGTGTTAGTTTGGACACAAATAGTAAAAAATGACTAGTTTTAGGCCTTTTAGTGGATTAGGGTTGGGATATATACCTCATTCTCATTTATTTGAGCCTCTTTCTTGAGAACTTTCCTTCTATGATATTATCACTTTATTATTTCATTGGAATCTTGGTTTCCTCCTTGAATCTCTCTTGATTCTTACTTGGCATAATAACTTCCATTGTTGCAGCTATTCTTGGTGATTCTCATTACTATTGAGAGTTTTCTTGAAGCTTTTTGGGTTGCTCCTTAATCCCTCAAGACTCTATTGAACCTATTTTTTTCTCCTTGGATTGGATCTTCCATAGATTGGTGGATTCTCCTTCACCTTCTCCATAACTTATGGCTCTTGGTTTGGACTCAACTTACACATAGCTTGATCTTCTTTCTCTCTTGCCTCTTAGCTTTGATAATCAGTTGGTATAAAGTCTACACATCTCTTTGATTTAGATATGAGGGCACTTTGATTTAGAATGTGAAACTCTTTATTTATTTGAAGTAGTATA